>BLFN01000473.1:9379235-9381735 GCA_014634225.1 Acropora yongei
TGACGTTTTCGTCGCAGCAGCCGTCGTAGCTTAATTCTTAAACTCCCTCATAAGAAAACTGAAGGAAGAAAACTGAATGAGCAAACAACTCAAGCGAGGTTTAGCTGTGGCAATCATGACCTTTCTAAATGCAGTAATAATATTACTAACATTAGATGGTAACTTCGTGTTAAATGATCTTGCAACCAAGTCTCTTCAAACTGTCACTTCGCGTTTCTTCTTTTGATAATTATTGCAAGTCGTTTGGTTGGCAAAATATGTACTAACTCTCCTGGAATTAAATTAGTGCAAGTCGTTTGGGGATTTGAGGAAAGAAGAAATGATACTTTCAGCCTTTCAGGATTGTAACGAGATATATTTTTTCGTAACTGATCCGATATATTTTCCCGAAACGTTGATCCCGGATCCCGAAAACTATGAGAATTTTGATCCCTGAACCCGTTGTTGTTGTTAGCCTTATCCCTCATTCCATGAAAAACACTGCTGATCCCGATCCCACGCGTTGTGATTCAAGATCCCGGGGCTGTGATCCCTGATCCCTTTTTAGGCCTTTGATCCTTGATCCTATACAGCTATTTCAATTTACGTTGTCGGATCAAAGCTTCAAGCGTACGCTACAAGACCGAAAGGCGGTATAGGTATGGCTGCAACCTCATCCACTTGAAACCCTAATATTTCTTTCATCCAAATGGCTCGCCATCGGAGATCTTCGCTGTATGGACAAGGCATTGCCATTTTTGTTGATAATTATTCATTAAGATCCCATACTCCCCTTCGGTCTTGTCTTGTAGGCTTGAGGCTTTGATCCGACAACGTAAATTGAAATAGCTGTATACTAAGTTTCAAGTCGTTGATTGAACGAAGCGGTTGTGAAATGTACAAAAATGGAAAGCGCACGTGCAAAGCGTGCAAAACTACTGGTTTTGTTGTTGTTATTCTTGTTATTAATTATACAAATTTTTGACGTTCGTATCACAATCGTGGTTGTGCTCTCTTTAAAGCTCTCTAGTCGTTGTCAGAGAAGACGCACGAGTTATCATTACAAAAGCGAAAATTAAAAAGCGTTGATCCCGCGACATCCAGGGAAGTTTTGTTATTCCCTAATTTCATCATTACTTTTGCCATACTGCAAAAAGAAGAAAATCCATTACAGTCTAATTACAGTCTAATAATATCAAAGGAATAAAAATCCCGGCGAGTGCATCGTTGAGTTACATAAGCACATGGGAATTCTTAAGATCACGCGTACGAGAGAAGTGTTTCTCGCACTTCTCGAGTGTTCTAAAAAGATTCCCAAGTGCTTATATAACTCAACAACGCACTAGGAATAAATTCTTTTAGTTCATTTTATAAAATAATCAATACAGCGCGATTTTGCAGCAAAAAATCAGTGCTGACGTAGGTCGAGTACGTTTGTATATATATAATGCCCGCGTGTGACGTAGGCTGCGTGCTTTGCGGAGTTATAATGAAATCGGTTTGACCAATCACAGTGGTTTTTTTTTTCAATTCCAATTAAATGGGAAGGAAACCGCGACGAAATCACTTGACCCTTATGAAATAAGATTTCCTCACAGAAAAGGAGTTATTGATGAAGTAGCTTGATTGTGGATAAACAATATGAGAGAATTGTATTCGAGAAGTTTATTGCTTGTTTTCATCCACTTGATGAAAGCACAAATATGGCCGTCGTGACGTCACGTGAAAGCTAAGAATAGTTCTTAAGTAAAGCAATATTTTAACGTAGTTTTGAGAGATATTGATCTGGTGATCTCCGCATAGGGAGTATTTATACCTTTGGACCTTAAAAGAAAACTGAAAACTTGTTTGTAATTACTTTTGCATCAGTATGGTAAACGTAAAATTTTAAAAAATGGATTTTCGGTACTTACAGCAATGGGTTCCAATTCCTAATAATATAGCCTTATAAAATTCAAATTAAATGGCGACGAAACTAGACGAAACCGGGAGGTTTATTTGATATTAGATTTTCTCAAACGATATGAATTACAGATCAAGTCCTTTGATCGGGATGGAAAAGACGTGTGAATTCTATATTAAGAGTTCATATATCCCAGGGTCCCGTCCCGCTCTGAGCCCCAGGTTTACGTCCCCCTTTGACCACCTACTGGATTTCTTTCATTTGTTTGTACATAGCCAGCTGGCCTACCCATTGACAGTTCATTTAATTTCATTTGTTGTATTTCCGGTCCACAATGTAAACTACTGAGTTTATAAGTAATTGTGTAAGTCAACAGGGGTTTATTATTACTGATTTACTATTTTATGATTTAGTTCTCAATAAAGGAATCCTTCCACTTATTTTTGAAGGACGGGCGAGATGTAGATTACTTTGGTGATCTCAGGATAAGGTGTGTCAAAAGACTTTGCCCCCTGAAAAATTGTCGGACATTAGTTCTGTGGTATGGTAAACCAAGAGAAAACACATTTCTGGCAATAATAAACCTTAATTTCAAGTGATATAAACATAACGAAAGCA
>BLFN01000473.1:9459235-9469235 GCA_014634225.1 Acropora yongei
TAAAAACTGGTCTACGGCGCAGTGGTTGAAAAGTGTGTGGCAACGGAGCGTGTATTCACTTTAGACCGTTGCAAGATGCGTTCCATTGAGAAATGTTCCTTGCAACAGGTTGCCCTGCTTTTTTTGTTATTTTCGCTTCAGTTTTTCTTGTTCTCCAGTTAAATAAGTAGGCCTTTGATCTGTTTTTTAATGTTGTTGTAGATGTGTGATTTTTTTGTCGTGTACGTGTTCAGCACAATTGTAAAATGAAATGCAAGCTGTTTTATCTGTGGGTGTCACATGGTATACTACAATTTTACGACACTTTGTTATGTGTACACAAAGCGGAGTGAATTCATTATGCCGATTATGACAGAACTCTCTGTTTCTTGATTGTTTCTTAGATTGGAACAACAAGCCTTGCATCTGGTGGAAAAGATCAAGTCTTTGGGATCTAGATTGTTTCAATTGTCAGCGAAAGAGGGAGAACTGGACGCTAGGCAGCAAGTTAATAGTGACCATGTTGAGTTCTTGGTCAACATGAGCCGAGCAACGCGACGAAAAGACTGGGCCTGGTTTGAAATCGCCGAAATGGAGTTGCAGAAATTGTATGTATTGAAACTTCGTAATTACAAGAAAGAAAAACTTAGACAGTGAACAATGATTAATCCGTTTTCGTTGAGCACGTGAAAATGGTGACGAATGGAATTAGGAAATGTCATCTCTCGCGTGTTGTTCAAATTGTCAGCGAGTCTTTTACCTTACATTTATCTCCGCCTCATTGATAAGATAAACACAAATTAGTGAATGTGTGAAAGGAGTCGTGTAACAGCTTAAGATCACCTCTTGTACAGACACTAGACAGGGGTGTCCAAAGGTTGGGTCTCGAATCGTAACTTTTTAAGTTGCATTCATGTAAAACCACACTAGCGTCAAACTGTCTGATTTTCCACCTGGTATCTTCAAGGACTGTAAGGCTTTTCACATTAACGCTGAAAATTCGTGCCAAAATTAAGGAAAAATTTGTCACCTATAATGTAAGAGAAAATCTACACATTCCACGTCTTACGAACATCTGTTTTCGACTTCTAATTTATGCAGCTGCTCGGGTGATGGTCACCAGGCCGACGCGGTTCTACAGACTGTTTTTCTCAAGATCAAAAGATCGTTACCAGGATCATCCGAGTATTAAAGAGAGAGAAGCTAACTGATTTGGTCGCCAGGGAAAATGGGATTGCGCGTGACCAGCATACTATTGCAAAGCAGCAGTTACCAGGTTCAACACCTTGTCACAAAGCCTCTGATGTCCAGGACCTCTCAATAGCAAACTATCATTTATATATATATATTAGGAGCCATTATTTTCAAACAAATATTTTGTGAGCCATGATGTTGTTGTAAATAGCCGAAATTTGGTCCCAGAGCGCGCAAGCATAAGCCTTGGGTAAATGTTTTCTGACGTCATCGTTGATTTCGTATCGTCATGAAATAGCGAAGTTGTCTAGAGGAGGCGTCTTGCTGTACGCAAATTGACTGTAAAAGTTTACGCTTTTTTATTGCCACTATGCAAATCCCCAATTTCGAGCCTTTATGGTTTGATAATTAGCGAAAAATGTCAAAAGCTGCCAAATGAATGCATGAGGAAGGTGCCTACGAATCTCGCCTTGTTTGCGAAATTTGGAATTTGTACATCGAATTGCAACAACAGTGCTGATTGAAGATTGGCTAGTAAAATGATGATGGAATGCTAATAGAAAGACACCATTTGTAAAAAAAATTATGAACTTTAGCTGGACCGCATCAAACCACGGAGTTGTAAATCAATTTACGTTGTGATAGAAATTTGCAGCTAAATATTTTCATTTGTCATATTTTAAGAGGGCAGTGTTCATCGGAAAATCAAGAAAAAAAACATTCGACAAAATCGATTGTTTGAAATTGAGCGATTATGAGGAAATGTTTGCGTTGTGTTACCGATGTTTGCCCTCCGGCTGGTAAAAAATGTAGTGTTGTAAAACGAAAATCTGTGACGTAGCTAATACATTGAATAGAAAATTGAAAAGAAGTTTATATTCGCTATCATACTTGAGTCATGAGTCCAAAAAATGGTAATACCTTACGTTTACAATTTTTGAGATCTCCCATTCTTCATTTAGTCAGGTGTTGGGAGAGTGTTGTAACGCGCGCTCTCTGTAGACCAAAAGGGAGTTTAAGAAGCTAAGACGGCAACTTCAACGACAAGGTCGTATTAAAATAGAACCTTGCGTTAGGATAAGTGTTTTGCAAGTTGGACACGTTGTACGGAATAAGCGAAGTGCACTTCTGCTTGCTTGGCACGAATGGTTCTCTAGCAGAGAACGAAAGATCTACTGCTGAGAGCTCGCGTTGTCCTCAGAACCTCAAAAATGAAAATTTCACGTCGTCGTTTGGCAGACTACGTCAAAAAATTGCACCAAAAAGCTTGCAGCACGTAAATTCAGATAATGAGAAATTTACTGTTGTGTGTTCACGTTGTCGTTAAAACCTTAAATTTGGAAATTTCACGTTGTCATTTGGTAGACTACGTCAAAGAATTGTACTAAAGTGCGTGCCGCACGTACAGCACGATTAGTTTTCCTCAGTCAACCAATCAGATCATTGATTTGTCGTGTTGTCGTTGCCTTTGCCGTCGTCATTTCTTTAACTCCCGCGTTGGACAACACCAGGGTCCACGCACGCGCAAAGTCCCAGCTTAGAGTCCTACTGCCTGCAATACGAAGGATATATCAGCCAGATTTCAAGAATTTAGTGATCACATCAGTGTGTACAGGAGGTATCGCATAAGACTATTGAAAAAATGATTCTCATCCAGGAATCTAAGTGTTACAAAATTCTGCAAGAGAGTTTTATGGGAATTTGCGCATGCGCTTGAAAAACAAAACGGGTAGTCGGAGCGATACTTCTGAGCGTGTTGTCGAAGTGTTGTCCCTGACGAGTTAACCCGAAATTTCGGCCCTGTGATCGCTTCTATGATGTAGGTGTTTGAAAGCCAGCGTATGTACAGGGAACGACAGAAACGAGGACCCCTAGAGCATTTGTGACAGATTCCTCTCCATATCTAGTTTTGCGCGCTTGAAGTTACCTCTAAGGTCATGGGTATTTTCTGTCTGTGGCCACACCAACTCTACTCTTCAAGGCTGACTGGTCGAACTTCCGTTGAGCTCCTTGAGCCATTTTGGCACACACTCCCTCGTCGGCCACTACTGGACATGGAAGCCCAACTAAGCCTGGGTACTATAATCGCTATCCAAGATGGCGGATGAAATGAGAGAGAAAGTCTCGCAACTTTTGAAGGGTATTGACAGGTAAGAACTGGCAAAGAACACGATTTTTATTTCAAGATCATTAAGCTATACTTTAATTTAAGGCTAATTGCAATGTTGAAGTATCTTAAAGAGTCTGAAGCAAGAAAAAATCGCCTTGTCCGCGTCCACGTGTTTAGTAAACCTCGATTGGGAAATCATTTTGAATTTCCTTCGAGTTTTTACCGCTTTTCTTTGTAGTGCCTTTTTCTGTACATCCTTCAGCGTTTACTAGTTTTTTTATTAACAGATATGAACTTAAGATTAATAATTTCACCAACTTGTAGTTCACAATTCTGGGGCCGAATATTTATTTTGGTCGCAATTTTAATTTAGCTTCGCCTTATAACTTCACAAACATCTTACAGGAACAAAAACGAAAAGAACTGACAACAAGAGTTTGAAGGGTTAAGTTTAATTCTAAAGAATTTGAGCTTCTTCGTAAGTTATGAGGATTTTTCTTAACTTTTCTTCATTGCTGTAGTCCAAGTAGAGAATTCGCGTAATTTCTTATGTTGTTGAAAATCAATTTTTTAGGTATAATCCCGAAAATCTTAAAACATTGGAAGGTTATGTTCACTTTCAGGTATGGAACTTTTAACATATGATGCACAACGTTAACGTTTAACAATAATAATTATTCTTTGACAGCTGAAATAGAGATGATACGATTCTTGTGTTATTTGTCATATTGTGTAGCTGCTGTGAGAGAGGGCACCACAGCTATGACATAAACATTTGGAATCTGCGGTTAAAAAACTAATGAGCCTACAATATCTGCTAACGCTATGCAGTGTACAAAACATTATGTGACCAATAACATCACTTGTGTATGGAGTCAGTCAATATTAAATTACAGCACAGTTGTAAAGATCAAATTACTCTAAATATGTCTTGGAGCTCAGGAAAGAATGTGGTAACTCCCATCCTCAATAAACAAAAGAATAAAAAGGAACACAAACTACCCCTCCTGCCTGCAAAGTGGGACAATCATGCACAAAGAACAAAATACATTAGTTTCTCATTATTTACTTGAGGGGTGGGGGAGGAGTTTAATTTTCCTTTTATTTTCTCCAAGGCTGTATCAGTTGAATGTACATTTGACCTTCTGATTGTTAGTTTGTGTGCACTACCGCTGAGGTATTTGCCATTTTTACGTTGAGCAGGGAAGTGGGTCGAGTTGGTAGGCACAAAGCATGCTGGGGCGGGTTTAGGGGGCGTTTTTCAAGATGGCGTCAAAAGAGAATGACGGTGACACAACAATAATTGTAGTCACACTTGTGTTTGTCACAGATAATGGCGACCCCTAAACCCGCCCCAGCATGCTTTGCATCCACCGACTCGACCCACTCTCCCGCTTAACGTAAAAATGGCAAATATGAAATCATGGGAGCTACGCTGTTAAGCTCAGCTTGTGTTATGGAAAGGAGGGTCACAGGTTCAACCCCGAGTTGTAAGAGCACTGGGATTTTTGCCCATTTTCCCCTCATCGAAGAATAATACATCCCGAGAAGGACTGTTATTGGCAACTGATGTTTCAACAACCTGTGCGGAAGCCATGTAGAGAGTCAAGTGATCTACTTATCTATTTATTATTATTATTTTAGCCAGTTGAAAATTCTAAAATGAAATCTTTAATGCTTTTTATAGGGGTACATGCATACAGCACACACTAGATTTCAATAACCATTATTGTCTGGGACCTCCAATAAAAAAAGTATATGAATTATCAAATAATGATTCCTTGTGGATTCTGTTTAAAATCTAAGAAGCAAAAAATACTTTTTTGCAATATTGTTGAATTTTTGGAAACATTGATAGCCCAGGCCATAGACGCTTTCATATTAATGGTGGCACATTTTTTTATTTTTTTCATATTTATGTTAACATTAATTTTAGACCTACTGGCCTGACTTTGGTTTCAAATATTCTTTTGAATTCTGCTCGTGGTGGTGAGGCTTATTAGAAAAGGTAGAAAGGCTTATTAGAATTAAGACAAAGGAATATTAAATTTGATCACCATTATGAGAGAGGTCAATGAGCCTTTATTTTGCAAAGTAACAACACTGGGATGAGCGATTGCCACAGTGGTGTTTTTCACAATAGTTGACTTGTTTCTGATTTCGACAGGTGTACAATAATGCATATGATGTGGATGCAAATCTTGCAGTTTTAAAGCTGTAAGTATTAATTTTTTTCAATAATAATTTTTATTTTGTCTTTCTCCTCCCATGTTATATCTTTATCTATTCCCTTACACCAGCTAATCTGTGTGAAACAACAACCAGAAACATGACACAGAAATTGCTATTGTGTGCTAACTGGAGGCCGCATGTTTATTGAGTCACACCAAAGCGACAATGACATAGGCATATATGGCAAAAACGGCCAACAAAAAAAACAGAACCCGGGGAAGAACCAACGAGCATGCATAGGATGAAAAAAACCTCACTGAGCTTGTTGTAGCAGAAACAGAGGAAAAACCCTGGCCCTATGGATAGACAGAAAAATAATACATACACTAAGTAGATGCCTAAAGATCGTGAGATCAACAGGTAAGAATTAACCTTGGCCCTTCCCAGAAGCCTCTGGGATGCACTGACCATTAGGGAAACCAGAGGATGATTGGAGATTTTAGACAAGCCGGCCATATTCTGCGCCCAATCAGTGCTATAAACGGGGTTAAGAACTGGAGAAGGAGAATTAGCATCTTGAAGGTATTGCGACCTCAAAGAGATTAGCAGGAAAGAGGGAGACGTGATTGGATGAAGCCCAACGTTTCCATCTTCTAAAACCTCCCAGGTAGATAGGTACAGTTCCATCTTTAGATCCAAGAACTGTGCTCTTTACCAGGGAAGCAGTGGGTTGGAGATGCTCAGAGGTTGAAGAGAAGAATTCCAACCACATGTCCGACTGGAACGCGTCTGCAAAGAAACAAAAACTAACTGACAAGAAACAAAAAACAATTAAGATAGGCTATCCATCTACATTATCTGCGGAATTTTGATGAATACCTCCACACTTCCACCATCAAATAAGTAATTGCTGTTTGAGCTTACGAAGCAGCTCTTACCAAGAAATTTGGCAATTGTGTAATACTACATGATAACGTCAAGTCTGAAGAAAGCATACTTTTAAGAACTCCTACCTATGGCTAAAAAGCATTTCATATGCAGAGAAACATCCAGAGAGCTTCCTGAGAAAATCAGGATTTTGACCTGCTGCATGAATGGTATTGCTTCTTGGTGACACTCACAACAATAAGCGAGCGTGTCATAACGTGCCGTGTGCGTGCGATCTCCTTATTCCCTGAAATCCCGTGGAGGGTCACTTATTATTTTTGACTTGGCTGGGGTGATTATAGCTGCCGTTGTAGGCCTCAGATCATAACAAAGTGATCCTATGCAAAAAAAATAATGTTTTTGAAGTGTGGTTTAGAGATGAATTGAAGAAATGATCCTCACACTTGTTGGACAATTATTTTAAGCAATTGACAATTCAACAGGACTCAAACCCATGACTTCTGTTACCTCTGCAAAAGTGATGCTAATTATCAAATTCTCATTAGGTATCAGTTCAACCCTGCATATCATCAAACTACAGTCACAATGCAGATTCTCCTCAAAGCATTGATGATGTTGCCAAATGCAGACTTCATCATGTGCCGATGCCTCATTGATGATGCAAATGTATCCTTCAGCAACATGTATTTTTCTTTTCAAGGAAGAACAAGGTTGGCATTAAAGAGAATTGAAATTCCATGGTGTTATCTGATCAACCGCCATAGTTTGGTGTTTTGGTATTTTATATTTGCAAAAAAGAACATACACCATACCATAAAAACTTTATTTAGAAGAGAGAGACAAAGTCATGTTCCCCTCTAGACAATTTTTAGAACAAACACTGCATGAATGAGGAATTGCTTTGGGTAGCAGGAGCCAGGGGTTTACGAGTAAGTTTAGCAAACAGTATGTGTACAAATGCTCCATTGAGATATTCAAAAAGGGTTTTAAAAAAGTTTTTTTGGCTATGCTTTTTCATGTGCAAGCTTTTGACAGCTGCTTCAGTCGGTAAAATTATTAAGGGCTTCTTGAAAAGGTAACAGCTGAACGATGGTATCTCATCTGGTGAAACACACAACACCTCTTCCGTAATCATTATAATAATATTAAACTAATCTCAAGTTGACAACCTTGATGTAATTTAGCAACAAGATCCTTCCATAGATCGTGTTCTCAAGCTTGCTGAACATCTAGAGAAGTGTAATTTCTTGGAGGCTTGGGTAGGTATTCCTTATTATTTTAATTTTCACACTGTGAGAATAATAATTCACAGCAGATATACAAACCTCATAATCAGCCTTGGAGTACGGTATTCATACAGTACTTGTCAAAGGTAAGTTGACAGTCCCTCAAAGCTCAATTCTCAAAACTTGATCCTCGATTCTCAATTCTCAAGAATAATTTCAAGGATAGAGGCTGGAGTTGAGTTTGGAGACACTAACTTGTCTTGAGGGCTTTTGAGAAATTATCATGGGCTTTTGAGAAATTTTCGAGACCAAATTCAAGAATTTCAAGCCTTGAACACAAAGGACTATAATAATTTTTTCAATTTTGAAAGTGAGTATAAGCTCAATACAGCGTCATGATGACATTCAAGGCACGTTTCATAGGCATCAAGGTATCATTTGGTGTCCCCTTGTCAAAGAACTTTTAAAAATTACTGCCAAATGGATGAAATGATAGATGATTTATTTAGTACTGTTTGTTTGGTGTTCTGCATATGTACCTACTTTGTGTCAGTTAGACACTTTGTGACATTTACATTATGTCAAGAATTTCATTGTGCTAGTGTATCACAGAACCCTCTGAGTATTGTAAACACCCAAAGACGTAAATGCTAGAACCACCTTGTACAGTGTAATTAACAGGAGCACATTAAAGAACTCCTCAGCACCTTTCATTTGAATGGTCACACTTCAAGATTTCATCTACGGGTTCAAAAGTCAGAAACAGCTGTTACAGCATATTAAATAGCACTACAGGTCAAATTTTAAGATTTTTCAGCTAGACCAGTAAGTTTAACATGATCGAAGCAGTTTTGTATACTACAAAATTTTTCAGGCAGGTCATTTCAAACCTTGTGCTTTAATCCACATTTTAACTAATTTATTACTTCACACAATTTATGTTGTACACTAAAACACATAATAGGAAATAATAGGATAATTTTCCAAAATGTCAACTTGGCTGCTGAGATGAAATTGAAAATCTTCAGAATGATTGGATCCTAAGCTTTTTGCAACATCTTATTCTTTCAGAAATACTTGGAAATGGAGAGTTCACTAGTGGATGGCATTGTAGGGTTTCATGATGCAATAAGAAAATGTGAGTTGAAGTATGGTTAGTTAGAGTTAACATTTTCATGAACCTAAATAGATGGAAAGGGCTTGTGTATCTACCCACATGTAAATTAAAAAAAGGACCTACAAAAGTACCTATAAAAATTTATACCACGATAACTAATTATTTATTCATACATAAAGCTAGAATCTTCTTGTAATAATAGGGAAACCCTACCCTGGGTGTAGAGGTTATCTCTTTCAGGCAAGGAAGTGTTAAACTGTTATCCTTGTACTCATGAAGAAGTAAGGGCAAAGCTATCTGTGTGAAGTGGAATAAAATGAGCAAAGCTAATGTAAACGAGTAGACATAATAAGCAATGTTGCCTGAAAGTGCTCTACCAATATGAAAATCTCTATTACCTTTTGTGCTGATAAAAAGGGAAAGCACTTCATGCATGGTAAAACAGCATCCGAAATGCACTGCAACATTGAGGGTTTGTTCAAAGATGTCAATAGGTTCTCCACCGTGGAGAGAATACACTTGTGGGTTCATTTCATAGACTCAATGCTATAAGCTCATGTGAGTTGAGTTTGTTGGTTTTCAACTTGCCCAAGAAGTATTTCACCCAAGGCTGTCTAATATCCCCCTTGAATGAAAAATCAACATTATGATTTGATGTAATTTAATTAGATTCAGCTGTAGTCTCAAGTAAAACACTTGTGCTTGGCAGCATAAGCTGTTTTGCTTAGGGGTGCAGTGGTGGCACAGTGACAAGAGCACTTGCCTCCCAACATTGTGGTTTGGGTTCATTTCCCAGGCTTGGCATCATATTGGGATTCAGTTTGTTGGTTCTCTACTCTGTACCAAGAGGTTTTTCTCCAGGCACTCTGGTGTTCCCTACTCCTCAAAAGCCAACATTTGTTTTCATTAATTTTCATTTGCTGATTTCAGTTTACAGTGTCCCCAGTTAGTGCTCCAGCACTGGACACTTATATATAAAAAAAGGTTCTCTCTCATGGATGACAAACTCAAGTTAACACCTTTATTCTCACCTGTGTACATCAGGAAACTACTCTTAGTACTCAGGGCATCTTGGATATCATTGCTGCACTGAAATTATGGGTTTTTCACAAACATTAAAGATAACAAGAAGACAAAGCAATTTGAGGCTTAACAATGCCAAAACGTTTTTACACTGCAAACAGATCTTACTTCACAATGTAAATTCAATGCTATTGGGCTTTGTATTCTTGTTCTTTCAGAAGTTCTGATTAATTTAAATGACCCTGGTTGTAGAGAGCCGTGTGGTTCCTTTTTGAAGTTAAGGGTGGGTGC
>BLFN01000473.1:9481667-9484167 GCA_014634225.1 Acropora yongei
AACAAAACATTTGTCCAGCTGTAATACTTGCACAATCACAATAGAATACGGTTTGGGGGGTCTTTACATAAAAACAATACAAGTTGCTTACTCTTGGGACTGTATCATGCTTCAGTGAACTGGATATCCATTGTTCAAATGCAAATAACCCCCAAAAAATATGTCTTTGTGGGATTGTGCAAGTAGTGAATGGTGGCACAAAACGCATGAGTGCACTCAGGCTCATTAATAAGTCATGACGTATCCACTCACAATAGAGAACAATAGCAGTCCGAACCCATCTGGGGTAGAATTTGTCCAACTTTTTTTGTGTGGCTTCGATAGCCTAGTGGTTAAGCTTACTGCAATAGACGGCGGCTTTATTCGCCGTCGTCTATTAATATGTGGCTACACGGGGGGCTGAGGATCAGCCCCGCAGACGGCGTTTTGAAATTTTTCCTTTTTTTAATCCTCCTTCTTTTAAGCAGTTTTTTTTCTCCTTAAAGCTATCGTTTTAATTCTTTTTAAAACATTTTTGTACCGTTGTTTCAAGAAATTTTTCAAAGGACTTCGATCAAGGCCTGAGACGGCCAAACGCCTTTGCCTTCCTCTTATATATCACGTCACTTTTCCTTGTCATTATTGACATTCATTGATTTGCTTTTGAGCAACCAGAGACAAACCTCAGAAAAATCAATGGTTTCCCGTTGAAACCACTAATTCAACGAATTTCTAACATTTGGTAACTGACATTTACCTTGAATGGAAGATATTTGTCAGAAATGCAAGAATCCGTTCTTGTCCTCCTCCATGACTTCTTAAGCGCAAGGTATAAACATAAAGGAGAGTAAACTTCACCATTGAACAACTAGAACGAAATAAACAAACATCAACCTATTTCGAAACATGTCTGTAATCACGCAACAGAACTATCCACCCATGCAAAAACAAAAATATTACAAGAAAACTAATTCTGCATGCTACACAAGGAGAAAAAATAATTCGTACAAACTGAGCGGTACAATGCAAATTGCAATAAAATGAAATTACCGGTAACCACAAATTTGCATTATTATTTACTTTGAATCCTCATTCCACGGCGGTAAAAGAAGCTTCTTGATCTTGACAAAAATATATGCATTATTTATGGACTCCATTACAATCCTTTCCGAAAAGTTGATTTACGCAAACTTACTAATGATTCCAACCTCATTAATAATTCATGACTCATAAACACAAACAATAGAGAACAATAGAACAATACCAGTCCGAACCCATCTGGGGTTGAATTTGTCCAGATTTCCTTGTGTGGCTACGATAGCCTAGTGATTAAGCTTACTGCATTAAACGGCGGCTTTATTCGCCGTCGTCTATTAATAGGGAGCTTAAGAAACAGCGACGGCAACAACAACGTAACAAAACAATGATATCATTGCTTAAAAAATCATAAAATCATATTTGCTAAAATCGTGCTGCACGTGCAGCACGGATTTTAGCAAATATTTTTGAGGTCCTCTGCATAACAACGACGTAAAATCACCAAATTCGAGGTTTTGACGACAACGTGAGCATGCAACTGTGAATCTTTCATTTCTCTCTTTTCATTCTGAAATCTCTCGTACCAATTCATTTCTAGGGTACTTCACTGACAATGTAAGACGTGAGCAAGATGGAATAATCGCGAATGACTTGTGATAGAGCAAAGTTATATTTTGAGGTGACGTTTTCGTTGACGTCGCCGTCGCAGATCTTAAGCTCCCTAATATGTGGCTACACAGGGGCTGATGTTCAGCCCCGCCGACGGCGTTTTGAAATTTGTTCTTTTTTTAATCTTCCTTTTTTTAAGTAGTTTTTTTTTATTTAAGCTATTTATTTCATTCCATTTTAGCAGTTTTTTAACGTCGTTTCAAGTTACTTTCGAGGTCTTAGATCAAGCCCCGAGACGGCCAAATGGATTTGCTTTTTTCTTCACTTTTCCTTGTCGAAAAATTCATTAAATCTTTTCCACAGAAAGATCAATGGTTTCCCGTTGAAACCACTAATTCAGCGAATTTTTAACGTTTGGTAACCGAGAATTACCTTTACAAATGCAATATCCCATCCTCCTCCCTGGCTTGTCGAAGATTAAACTAGGGCGGAACAAAACAGCGTTATAAGCGCAAGGAATAAATATAAGGGAAAATAAACTTCAGCATCAAACCACTGGACTATTACAATTACAAGCATTCTTATTATTCTACACTTCCCCTTTACAGGTCCACAAATTCCTCGATTTGCTTTTTAGTAACAAGAGACAAATGTTTGTCTTGCATGTCCACGGAAAGATAAGTGCTTGATCATAGAGAATACCAATTCAACTTATTTTTAACGTTGAGTAATTTACCTTGAATAAAAGATATCACTTAGAGTTTTAGAGTTTCTGAAAAAAAAAAAAAAAACAGAAAATGGTGCTAAAATTACTAAGAATTAATTTACCTAGTTTCATTGTTCTTAAATTAACCCGTAAATAGCCGTTCTTTTT
>BLFN01000473.1:9486667-9493461 GCA_014634225.1 Acropora yongei
CTGGAAATAACAGTCGGGCACCGGACATTGCCTGACCAAATTTTGAAAATGACCCACCAATTTCACATAATGAAGAGTCACTGAACATCTCACCAACACATCTTGAGTTATCTTCTTAAAGATGTTGTCAATCAATAAATCATGTCTCGTCCAATTTGTAAAACGTCCAACCAAAAGAAAGATATGAAACCTTCATAACTGTTATCAATGGACAGTTCACTAACTTCAGTCCAAACAACTGAAAAGGAGTATTGTTACGTATATACTTAGATTTTCCTACAGGGATTTTATGGTTGTCAAGATTTCCAGAGTTGGTTTTAAAGTCAATGATAAACTGTATAAATAGCATTTCATGGTTTTAACTGAACTCTATTTGGCATCAAGTAAACCGTTTTGTTGTGGTTACCTGCTTCTGTGAGAAGTGAGTAGGCAAAAATATTTGGAGCAATAACTCCACCCTATAACTGTAACTGGAAAATCTGCACAATGACTGTTCAACTTCTACGCAGTTGACACAAATTTTTTGACTCCCTCTTGTGGTGGCTTTTGAATCTTATATAAGAACCTTTCAATAATTACCAGTATTATGAAATTGCTAATTCTACTCTTTATGTATAGGCAATGCTGATCAGCAGAGTTGGCTGATCATGTGCCCCCATTCAATTTATGGGTTTTAACCAAGCTTCAGATGACATGCGAACCGCTTTCATAGGCACCTTCCCCAAGCCCATGTTTTGGTGATGAGTTTAAACTAATGATGAAATGGGAAAAATTGACAACTTACATTATATATATAATTATTATGTAAGTAAACCTTGTTATCACCATTTTGAAACTTTATACAAGTATTAAACCTTCTATTCATCATTATTCTTACCGTATTCAAAATGTATTTTACCTTGATTTTAAATTCTAACACCGGTAGTTCCAGCTGACCAAAAAACGATTATCTTTCTTGTAAGACATTGCAGTAGAATTTACTAAAGTCGTTCCCTAATTATTGGAAAATTTGATTTGTCACACTGTAGAAAAATCAATAATAGTGGCTTAATTTAATATGAAACAGAAAAATATAGTGAAAACAAATATTCTTTTAGGGAAAAATTGATGGTCAGTAAATAACCCCAAAAACCTCATTAACTCAAATAATATTAAGATCTAGTCATCTAAGGCCTTTTTGCAAATTAATAATTGACTGGGCTGTAAAATCTTTGCAAAGTTTGTGTGACATTTCTTTAAAGTACAATAATAGTTATGTTGTTTCTTAAATAGCAGCAAAGAATGTCTTGTCAAACTTATTCAGTACTGGGTAACTTTTGATTTGAATAAAATCACTGTGAAGTATATACCTTTGGATGCAGAACTGCAAATTTTCTTGTTTGGATGCTGGATTGCAAGTTCCCTTAAATCTGCAAAGCAACTGTGTGAAAATTACTTAGACCATGTTTGATGGAAATTAAATACATAATACCCCTTAACACACTAGCTTTGATCATATTGAGGAGGCACTACTAGAACTCAGGTGTCTCTGTCTCTTTCTGGCCACTGGGTCAGAAAGCCTGTGGGGCAATAAACAGAACAAGCCTTGTACTGTTAATCAAATCTGAAAGTGTGAAGATCAGTGGTACAGAATGTTGCAGTAACCAGAGTGAAAGGCAGGATTACACTGTACTATAACTACAAGTTATTTTCATTGGTTTTAGAATAAATGTTCCTGCAATAAGCAAAAAGGAATAAGCAAAAAGGATTTTGATTTGTCAATATATATTATCTTGAATCTCCTAGAGATATTAGTAATGACAAAAGTCTTGGATGTCTGCAGGTCTGACCCCAAGGAAAACACAGATGTTTCTGTCGACAAATTTTTCTTAATAATAATTATTATTATTAGCCTAAGAAACTGATCAAGGTCTCTATCACAGAATTTGATCGGCCAGTTCACAAAACTGCTATGCAATGTTTCTGGCCAAACAGGCTCTGCATTTCAATGATGAAGAGCTTAGTGAGCAGCCACTGTATCTCAGTTTAGTAGCACTGATGTATTACTAAAATTATTGCAGAAGAGCTTTTCCAACCAGCCATTTAAGACAAATGAATAAGCGCCCTAGGTTCTGTGTATCCATCTACTGTACTAGGAAAAGGTTAGCAACTTTGGCAAAATCCTTCCAAAAGTTCCCCCTCTTTTTGACTTGAAGACAAGTTTAAGGTTATTTACCCTTTCACTCCCATAAGTGCCACTGACACTTATTTTACTCTGTATAATGCAAGATGATTTGACTCATCAATTGTAAGTGCTAGGTATTGCAAAAAAACAGATTTGTAATAAAAGTTTACCATCTAGTTATAATTAATTTTACCATCTCCAAATAGTGCACTTGCTAACAGCTTCATTGCTGAGATTGTAATACAACAGTTGTATTGTAAGGAATAAGTTATTAATGGCTACTTCTTTCTAAAGGCAGTTAACACTGAAATGCCTGACTGAATTGGGAATTTTCAAATGAAAGTACAACAAACCAAGAGATTAGTTACTAATCTCTTGGTTTGTTGTACTTTCATTTGAAAATTCCCAATTCAGTCAGGCATTTCAGTGTTAACTGCCTTTAGAAAGAAGTAGCCATTAATAACTTATTCCTTACAATAAATTCAATATTTGATTAACGACAACAACAATATTAATTTTATTTGTACCCATACTTTTTTCATTGTTTTTTATATGTATAATCTAGATGGCTTATAACAACATATACCTCTTCATTGATGATTGCAGGTTGTGGGTGTATCTGAAAGTCACCAGAGAGTGTTTGAAGCAACCTTGAGCAAGTTGTCACATACAAAACTTGCCACACTTGAAGCCAGCTCTGAAAAAAAATAATTTAGTGAGAAATAATTGATTACAGATTCTACTTGTTTATAAGTATAGAAAATCATATGAACGCGAGTGCATTTCACTATATATGGGCATGAGTGATAATTTCAAACTTCTCAAAATTGCACATGCCGCAGGCGAGTGCAATTTGAGAACTTTGAAAACCTCATGAGTGACCATATATCATGAAATGCAGGAGCAATCAAACGATTTTTTATTTATAATATTTTTAACAAAATTACAAAAGACTCCATCTTTGGTACTTCAGCGTAAAACATTTGTAACTTTTTATCGAGACCTTTGTGCTCATCCTGGGGGTATAGAATGGTCTATGAGAAAATGATGCATCTCGGAAAATATCAGCCCAGTCTCGAAATCTCGGCATTCTAAACAAAAGTCTTGGAATCTCGGGCTCACTGCACGTTGAACAGCCTTGAAGTCTTGATCTTTTATAATTCTGTCTCAGATTTTTAAACAAGGGTCTTGCAGTCCCGGATTTACCATTCTATACCCCTCATACTCCTCCAGTTTAGGGTTGAATTTTCTTTCATTTGCACATTTTTCCCAGACAATCAACCACGTTTGTGTTGATTTAGTTGTGTTTTTGTTTGTTGCATTTAGTTTCAGTTGGTCACCAACTATTTCGTCAGATGAAGCAAACCAGCTTTCAGCCATTTTGCTTTTTGTGTTTAAATTTCGCGCTTCCCCTGTAGTTTCCACAGCAACTTTCGTATTGTACTTTATAACCTCCATTTGCACTCTATTATCTATTAATGCCCTCATTATTTACAAATGAAACACTTTAAATTTTGTTGAGTATATTATAAGATGGAGTATTGGCCTTGGGGAAGTCCAACTTGTTAAAGTGTAGTATTTCGGCGCGAGAATTTTTTTCCGTTACATTGGCGTTGGGACAATAAATCGCCCTTTACAATGAAAACCGTTCAAAGACCGATATTTCAAAATGGAGTGACCACCTACGTACTTGGAAAGCAATCATAAGTCTGACATTAATCGCATTTGCAACTGCATGACAAAAGACACAATGTTTCCAATTCATGTGAAGTTTACAGAAGTTGATATTATTTTTCTCTTCAGCTGTGAGATGAAGGATTTCAGAGCATTAATATTGATCCCAGCACCTACCTGTTTCAATGGTGGAGGGTTGAAGGCATGGAAGTTCAAGTCCTCAGAGATTACTATGCTTTGTGAAGCTCAAAAAGTAGTACATTCGTCCTGAAGGGATATTAATTCGTTGTTAAATCAAATAAATAACGATTAAAAGTAAGGAAACCGCAAAATCACATCTCTAACGGCGCCATGTTGCCAAAGGAGTAACACGTGAACTCTCGAATATATTTGCATAGTAATTAATATTTTTGAACAAATAAATTATACTTGTGAAGTAAAAAGGAGGACTTGGAGAAATGAGAACAATAAGGGTTGACCAGGTGCAGGTGAGAAAATTTTAAAAAAAAATTGAGCAGAAATATCCAAACAATTTAGTGCACACTTTTGTTCTTGGGCCATCGTAGTTTGATCAAAAATAAGACACAAACAGCAGTGATAAACGATAACATCAAGTGGGATCAGTTGGATATTTTAGCGAAGGGCAAAACAGACTTTCATTGCAAAATAAAAGATACCTTGTTTATTCAAGAATTTGAGCCAGCTTTCAACGTCAACGTCGGAAGTGAAAAGCTGATGCTTTATTTATCTTTTCTGTTGTTATTATTATTATTATTATTATTATTATTATTATTATTATATATTTTACTGTTAAGTATTTGCTTAATCTAGATTCCAGTCCCCTCATCCGCTTTGATATATATAAATAGCTGTTTTAAATGTCAACGGTTACTTTCGAAAATGTACGTAGAGCACATACGAAACGTCAAGTCATAATCAAAATGAACAAGTTCAATATGTTTATCACTGCTGTTGGTGTCTTATTTTTGATCAATTTAGTGCACACTATAAATTTTATATATATGTATATGGATAAATCGATGCTGGATTTTGTTTTACTCTTTGTGCAAAGCAATGTGCGCTAAATGCTACCTTTTCCTTTATTGTTATTAGTGAAATAACTGAGAGCCATTAGTGTGTACACTCAAATAAAATTCTTCTTTGCTTATATTGGGTTACTCTTAGTCCCCTTCGCAGCCGTTATTGGGGCGTCACGCGACTCTCAAAGCGTTGCGTGACATCGTAGTTACTCCTCGATCATCACAAAAAAACTTAAAAGGTAACCATAACCTTTACTTTTTCCTTTTATTTATTTTCTTTTTACAAAATGTTTCAGCCCCGATAGACATAAATTCACGTCCAATGCACTTAAATTGAGTCTAGTGTAGTGAAATTACACATAATACTTTGACCTTAAGGAATTTTATAGGAATTTTTCTGTTTCATCTGGAAAGTACCACTGGCTACCTTTTACGGATAAAATATATTTTCAGTGCTTACCTTCATTGTCTTCTCCGTACTCAGCAATGTTGCCACACAAAGCGCGACAATGAATTCCTTTGCAAACATGGGCAAATGAACTGAAAGAGGTCAAATGGAGTTGCATAAGAGAGAGTAAAACATAATAGAGTGAGCAACGCTACCAATCAAAGTTAAGTAAAGAGGGTGTATTCATGCATTGGCCATCAGCACGGAAATGGACGCAACCACATTAGCCGGACAGGGCAAGCCATAGGCAGCTATTTAAACCACAGAGTGTTTCTGTCGAGGAACTATCCGCTGATATATAATAGTTGCCCCACTGAAATATTTGCCCGAGAAGCGAGGCTGAGAGGGCAAATATGCCAGTTTCATGGTGATCTGACTATTATTTTTGGACCTTTCAGCCCTCTTGAATTTGTTTCAAAGACTAAACAATTCTTTAAAATGTCCGAAAGTCAAGAAACAAAAACATTTTAAAATGGCCCGTTTTGGAATATTTGCACAGGCTATAGTAGGACAAAATCATAAAAAAACTGTCTTTGGAGTGAAAAGTGTAAAGTTAATGAAAAAAAACTTTCATCATCATCTAATGACTAATTTTGGACCATTAAGCCGTCTTAAATTTGTTTTACGCACTATCCAATTCTAAAAAGAGGTTCAGAAGCCAAGAAAAATAAATGTAAATGGCCCTCTTTAGACATTTCCAAAAGCTTTAGAAAAGCAAAATGGTCAGAAATGGCCGATTTTGAGGTTGAATTTCAATCTGTTAAAGAAAGACGGAAAAGCTGTTTTATCATGGCCTGATTACTGACTAGGTGTTTTTAGAGCAGATTTTTGAATAGAATAACTATATTGTGAGTGTAGATTCGTTTTTGATAAGTTTTAGGCAATTTTATTTTTTGACCCAAATTGATGATTTTGCAAAGGCTATAGCCTGTCCATGGAGGCCATTTTTATCAATATTCTAAATGGTCTAATTTTTCGAATATTAGGAGTGTTTTAGACCGGATTTTTCCATAGAAAAACTATATTTTTTCTTTAGATTCGTTTTTGATATGTTTTAGGCAATTTTATTTTTTGACCCAAATTCATGATTTTGCAAAGGCTATAGCCTTTGCATATCCGCCATTTTTCTCAATATTCGAAATGGTCCCATTTTTCGAATATTAGGTGTTTTTTGAGCGGTTTTTCTTACGTAGAATAACTATGTTGTGTCTGTAGATTCGTTTTTGATATGTTTTAGGCAATTTAATTTTTTGACCCAAATTGATGATTTCGCAAAGCCTATATAGCCTTTCCATGGAGGCCATTTTTCTCAATATTCAAAATGGTCTAATTTTTCGAATATTAGGAGTCTTTTAGACCGGATTTTTCCATAGAATAACTATACTGTGTCTGTAGATTCGTTTTTGATATGTTTTAGGCAATTTTATTTTTTGACCCAAATTCATGATTTTGCAAAGGCTATAGCCTT
>BLFN01000473.1:9496571-9499071 GCA_014634225.1 Acropora yongei
TCTCGCCTCCGTCGACGTCGTGTTTGCTGAAGCTCCCTAATGACTATTTTTGGACATTTCAGCCGTCTTGAGAAAATTTGTTTTACGCACTAAACAGTTATTAAAATGTTTCAAAAGCAAGAAGATAAAAACAGTTGAAAAGCACATGCAAATTGCCCTTTTTGGAAATTCGCAACGCTTACAGTAAAGAAAAATGGTCAGATATGGCTGCCTTGGGAGTAAATTTTAAGAGTGTCAAAAGTAGGGGAAAACGTTCATCATAATCTAATGAATATTTTTGGACATTTCCGTCTTAATTTGTTTTCCGCGCTAAACAGTTCTAAACATGTTAGAAAGCGAAGAAATAACAACATACAAATAGAAATGACCCTTCTTGGAATCTGCAAAGGTACAGAAAGACAAAATCGTTAATTGAAAAACTGTCTTTGGAGTGAATTTTAAGAGTGTGCCGAGAAAATAGAAAAAAAATCTTTCATAGTGGCCTTTCAGCCGTCTTGAATACAAACAGTTATTAAAAATGTCCGAAGGTCAAGAGAAAAAAAATTGAAACAATTTAAAATGACCCTTTTTAGAAATTTGCAAAGCAAAATGGTCGGACACGAAATGGCTGCCTTTGAAGTAAATTTTAAGAGTGTCAAAAAATAGAGAAAACCTTTCATCATGATCTAATGAGTATTTTTGGACCTTTCAGCTGTCTTGCATTTGTTTTACACACTAAGCAGTTCTTAAAAATGTTCAAAAGACGAGAAATAAAAACATTTTGAAAAATAACTGAAAATAGCCCTTTTTGCAAATTCGCAAAGGTTGTAGTAAAGCAAAATGGCAAGAAACGGCTGCCTTTAGAGTAAATTTTAAGAGCTAGTGTTAGAAAAAAAAAACAGAAAAAAAAACTTTCATCTTGATCTAGCGACTATTTTTGGACCCTTCAACCTTCTAACATTTGTTTTACGCACTGAATAGTTCTTAAAATGGTTCAAGAGCCTAGAGATAAAAAGAATTGGAAAATAATCGAAAATGGCCCCTTTTTCGAGCAAGTTTTATGAGCGTGAAAAAAAAAAAAGAAAAAACTTTTATAGTGACCTAAATTACAATTTTTTGACCTATTGCCCATCTTGAATTTGTTTTATGTACTAAAATTTTCTAAAAAAGGTTAAAACGAGAAGAAATAAAAAGATTTCCAAACCAAACGCCAAAAGCCCTTTTTCTAAATTTGCGACGCCTGACGCCTCCAGTAAAGAAAAATGGTCAGAAATGGCTGCTTTTGGATTAAGTTCGAAAGCCAAGAAATAAAAACAATAAAAACAAAAATTTTAAGAGTGTCAAAAAAAATTCATCTTGATCCTATGACTATTTTTTCCGTCGTCTTAAATTCGTTGTACGAGCAACACACATCTCAAAAAGTTCAAAAGCCAAAAAATAAAGATTTAGGAAAGGATTGAAAAAGGCCCATTTTGGACGTTCCAAAGGCTATGCTAAGGCAAAATTATCAAAAAGGACTGATTTGGGGACTGAACGTCTGGATCATGTAAGACCTAGGAAAAAAACGGCTAAAGAAAACATGTAGTAGTCGAGAAATGACAACCTTTGAGAGGTGAGAGTAAAAAAGCTATTGCAAGACAAAATGGTAAAAAATCGTCGATTTTGAAGTTTTAAAAACAGAAAAAAACAATTGAACCTACCATAAGTTACCTAATGACTATTTATAGACATTAGAATCGTCCTGGATTTGTTCTATAAGCAAAAAGCTTTAAGAGAGATTTATTCGCCAAAAAGGCAAAATGGTCAAAAATTGTCGATTTTGAACCGTAAAAAAAAATCCGTTATGGCCTAATGTGTAGTTATGAACTCTAGAATCCTGTAAGATTTTTTCCATGCAAAAAAAAAAAAACAGCTCAAAAAACGACCTAATATTCGAGAAAGATAACATTTTCAAAAGTGAGGAAAATAGCCCTTTTTAGTAATTTGAAGAGATGACAGTAATTTGAAATGATCAAAAATGGACGACTTGGGGACCTAAATCCTGCCAGACAATTTTTATACCATACCGTAGACCGCCGCTTATAAGCCCTGGGCTTGAACATCTTTTTAAGGAGTTTTAGGAGGGCTGAGAGACAGGACCATCCTCCTGGTAAGTGGCAAGTACGTACTGTACACAGACAAAGCCCTTCCTTAACTTGATTGTATGCGTTACGTTGAGGCAATTGTTATATTGCAATACTGGAGTGAAGCATTGAAAAGCTACTTTATTGGTATTTGACAATAAAGTTTTAGCTACGTAAGGAGTTGATAGATAAAAGCAAGTGGGTGATTAACTTATTGATCCGACATAATTTTTCCAATTTTGTTTGAAGCAGAACAGAGTTTCTGGAAAGTACCGAAGCTCTCTCAAAACAGGAAAGGCTAGGGAGGGCTAAAATCTGAAGTGTGGGGGGGGGGGGTGGGAACCTTATAATTACATGTGTATTTCTATTCACAGGTAGAACGGTCTATAAAAGGAGGG
>BLFN01000473.1:9576966-9579466 GCA_014634225.1 Acropora yongei
ATTACAAAGTGATGTTTTGTTTGTTAGGATAATTTGTCAGAGAAAGTTAATTGATTGTCAAATTGCTTCATTCCAGACTGAACCACCTTTAAACACACCAGAAAACAGAGAATACACTGCAGGTGAGCTTTAAAGTTGATTCAATCCAGTGGCTAGGAAGCAATGATTCTGTGATGTACTTTCTTTTAGATGTTTTTGACCACCTTGCACAATGACTCAGTAATTAATTGGTAGAATTTTATCAACTTCACTTTGTTTTATTTCATTCAGAAATTATGTTTGAATCCTTCAACATCCCTGGCCTATACATTGCTGTACAGGTTAGTAAAAGAACAAAGTATGTGCTGTGATAAGCCTCTACCCTTCCCCTTGGTGTGAAGTTGCTTAAGAGTATTTCTATCATGCTGTGGAATGCATGCTAAGCCAGAAAGATGACTTTGTCACTGTATCCAAGAGGAGTGAATTTTCTTTTCCATGAAAATAATGTCGTAGATTTGGAACTGATTTTCTGTGAGGAATGAAATTTTCATAACGGTATTAAAAATAGTAATTTTGATAGTAATGTTTTTTTTTTTTTTTTTTCTTTTTTTGCCACTGCAAAATCTATATAACTCTAGATGATCCTGTTACTGGTGGGGTCAGTGAGTCGACTGAGTACTCATCTTATTTTCTTTCCCCTCTGCGTTTAGGCGGTGTTGGCATTGGCAGCATCTTGGACGTCTCGTCAAGTTGGAGAAAGAACCCTGACTGGGACAGTCATTGATTCAGGCGATGGTGTGACACACGTCATCCCAGTGGTAATGAATGAACGTGATTATGGCTGTCATGTGATTACCACTAAACATCATGAGAGAGTATACTTGACATGTTATGTTCACCTCTCTGAGGGCAAGGTGGAGAAGCAAACTCTGAGCCATGTCAAACATTAAATTTTCGTGATGCCTGTCAGCATAATATTTTTATTACTACCCATAAACATTTTTTCATTTGCACCAACCCTGAAACCAAAATTAATTTTGTAATGTAAATCTCTGTGTGCTTTTGGTTTATCTTTAAAAACTTTCATGTGGAAATTGGTAGAGATCTGCTTATGAAATCTCTGAATTTTCACATGCTCAAATAGAAGGCAGGTCTTCATCTTGGCTCATCCACATCAAATCTAGCTTGTTTGTTTTCAAAATAAATCTTCTTTGGAGTCATTGTTAGTTCTGCTTTCTTTCATAGGCCGAAGGGTATGTCATTGGCAGTTGCATAAAGCACATTCCAATTGCTGGCCGAGACATCACCTTCTTTGTGCAACAGTTGCTTCGAGAACGAGAGACTGGAATTCCACCAGAGCAGTCTATGGAAACTGCTAAGACGATCAAGGTACACAAACTTAAACTTTCACTGCCTTTGAGAGCTAAGGAGCAATCACTGATGTAAGGAATGATCAGCTTTTGTGCAGTCCACACTGTACATGCAAGATAAGGGATTTTGTTCTTGGTCATCATGAGTGTCCCTGTGGCTATCAAAGCCATTTTAGTTGCTTTTGTTGTACTTGTCTGGCCTTTGCATGGGTTTGATGCACACAAATGGCTACCTGCTCCATCGGGATAATTAGGTGGCAATAGTAGCCAGCCACAGTGATAGCGATAATGACTATGGTGACAAAGGTTGTTGTCGTCATTAGAATGATGATGACAACTTGGCAGCGCAGCTTTCTGATTCTTGTACTGAGAGGAAATGCTCGGTAACAACCCTCTCTATCAAAACAGGATCTTTTAACGGTTGTATTTGCTTTCTCAAAACCGCTATTCAGGAACGCTGGGGATACATCTGCCCTGACATTGCCAAGGAGTTTGCCAAGTACGAATCCGAGCCAGCAAAGTGGTTCAAGAAATATGAAAGTGTAAATGCTGTGACCAAAAAGGTAGAGTAAGCTTTATAGCCCTGTTAATAACAAGAAAAACGTCAAGTTCTCCCCATGTGCAGGCGATTTTCCAACCTCGTCCCCTAGGTACTCTTTTCTCAAAGCTGCGAAGGAGGTGTAATAGAGTTACAAAAATCTCGATTTATTTTGGCTGTAAAAATGTCACTGGTCATGTTGAGGTTTGGAATTCGTCCTCACTCTGTACTGTTTTAACAAACTGCAGGGCAAAAGTTACATTCCATGCCTGTTATGAAGGTGCTTGTAATATTTCAAAAGGGATTAATGGTAGAAATGTTGCTTTTCTCTCACCTTTTTATCCATGTAGCCCTTTTCCGTTGATGTCGGGTATGAACGTTTCTTGGGTCCTGAAATTTTCTTCCATCCAGAGGTAAGAGTCATTCTTGGTCTTATCAACGCATTAAAGCGATAACGAAGAAAATCACAAGTCAATAACTTAAAATCACATTTTTAAATTATATTTGAAGTTTGCCCTAAAAGTGCTTTGTTTCCCCGATTAAGCGTGTTTTGATGAAAATACTAGAGAATTAGGGGCATCTCTTGCATGTTCTTTTTTTTTCTGTTTTAGTT
>BLFN01000473.1:9656755-9664783 GCA_014634225.1 Acropora yongei
CTGGTAGAGCACTGTAACATTATCAAGGTTCTAACCTCTGCGATAAGGCCTGAATTTTTCAGGCCTCCATTTTGCCCCTGCATAATTATAGTAAGCACAACTCACAACTGTGATGATCACAACACCTTTCTTTGTTTCTCTTTTGAATACAAATACCACTTACCTCTCTTGGTAGGCTTCATTTTAACACAGACATCTCTGTTACCACTGGCACGGACGCCATCAAGTAAACTCGCCAGCAATGAATCTCTAAACAATATACACAATGGAAAAGGTTCACATAACAGACATTCTTTAACCATCCCGTGGCCATCTTGAATTTTGAAAAAGATACTATGGGATGCCCATGGGGCAAAAGCATACATGCTGTGGGAAAAAATTCCAAACCAGTTTTATCCATAGTTTCAGATGATAACTGTAAATCTAAGACAAGACAAACATAAAAATTAATCCAGTCTTAAATTGTTGAACTCAAACAAATTTTATTCCACAACATAATGTTTGCCCCCCTGGGCATCCATCTACATCCATCTCACAATTATCTTTGATTTACAAATACCTGAAATTCATGTATTTAAACTGCAGATTGAAACAATTATTATTTCATTGCACATGATCCCTGCAGTTATGAGCACTACTTAAGCAGTAGCGAGAGAAGACCTGAACCAGACTCAAACAATGACCTCAGCAATGCCCCTGCAGTGCTCTACTAGTTGAGCACTCTGACCAAGGTGAGGATTCAAGTCTTGTTTAGGCCTGAATTTGTCGGGCCTTTCTCTCACTACTGCTTAATTACATAGCACTCATACCTTACTTCAAGGATCATTTACACTGAAGTACTGTAATTATTATCTTTTGCACAACAGAATTCAAGATGGCCACCTATCTAAATATCTGAGATACGCAGTTAAGCAGATATTTGTTTTCTGCATGTTCTGTTGAATGTTATGTTCGTTAGTAAGTGTTTCAGTATGTTTCTCGGTGTTAAGTTATTTGCATAGTGTTATATAAGTTCGTTGTTAATTAATATTCATTCTTCAGGTCTGTAGACGTCATCGCATACAGAACTTTAATTTGACCATGAATAAGAGATCAGAATCCACGCTTTCTTCAGGAGCGGCAGACGTTAGTATTTCCACGATAGATCCAACAATCAGTGAAGCCATAACGTGTACTGCCACTGCGTTGATTGGTGGTCTCGCTGATAACCTTTCACAGGTGATAGAGTCAAGCTCGATAGTTTTCAACAAAGTTTTTCAGAAGAAAACAGTGCCACCGTCGAGCAGGCCATGAAAAAGGCTCGCTCGTTGTGAAAATTACACATGCAAGAGGAAAGGAAACCAACAGCAGCTTGATCACGAGCTTGAGGTGCTGGACAAGTTTGATGAAGCCAAAAAGTCAAAGTCATATAATAAAGTGAAAGCCGCCTTAGAGGAAGGCACGGGTATCGTATCCAAGCGAATAAAGGCAATTAAGTTTGCCGATAAAAGCGAGTTTGGTTGGCAAACAGTAAATGAATACCTGTCGAACGAGCTTGCGTCAGACTTGGATGACGAAAAAGGATGTATCGTGCAGAGAGGAGGGTGGAAAAGAAAATCAGGGACAAGCTTCATCGTTAGCTCCCCCCTTTGACCCATGGAAGCTCCCAGCCTACTTTTTCAAAAATGTTTGTGAATTCGCAAAGATCGGCGTCTGCAGGTGATCATAGAGATGCAGTCCCTCCCCGTTGCCTGGGACCTTGTTTTAAGATAAGTGTTTAAATCTGTTTTATTGCTCAGTTCACTCGCGTTCCTTTAATAGCTTTGTTTCTTACTTCCGACTGATGGCATTTTTCACAGCCCATAATTCAATATTCTCCATGATTTGTTGTGTCTTGTGGTCATTTTATGTCATAATCATTTTAGGTTAGTGCAGAAATATTATTCTCTTGCCTCTGACACTACACAAAGTAAAGCCAAATTCACTAGTTTCCTTTAAAGCTATAAGTAGCACTGTGTATTGCTGTAGGTTGTTGAAATACAAACCTGTCTGTTGATCTAAATTTCTTTGCTTGTCCTCGGATAAACTCGACAGTAAACATCTGAGGATTCTCAGTGTCACGTATAATAGAAAAGACCTGTTGTCAAAGGGGAAAGAGGTCCACAACGTTGATGGATGCATGGCTTTGTTCAAGGATAAAGTGAAGTTGGATGGGTTGGGGATTCTTGTCAGAATTTTGCAACAAGGGGGGTGGGGTGCAGATTCTCAATGAAGTGCTGAAAATAAAATGACCCTTCCCCAGTTAGGGATTGTATTGTCTTGACCCTCTCCTGGGGCCTGTTTGATAATAATTATTATGACCAACACAGAGAACTTTGAAATCTGCAAAACTCGGCCATGATATACTGGGTTTGTCATAATGGAAATGTTGGAGAATTCCATCCTTTCTGGAAACTTTCCAGTGGAATGACCCAGCTGTACCATTATCATTTCCAGCTGTACCATTATTATTTCTAACCATTATCAACTTCTAACCCGTGGGTTTCTGTTGACAAATGCTAAGTGCTCCTGTTCTCCAATCCCCACCCCCCTTGCTACCTACAAGTCTAAGTCTAAGAACTCACTTCACTCAGTGGAAAACAGCTGACAATGATGTAAGTGGCAGGATCCCTTTCTATGATACAAGTCTCTGATAAACACAAGGTGCGCACAATTGGATCCTAAGAAACAAAACAACAATAGATCACTTTCATAAATGGTGCTGTATTTTGTTACTCCTTTGTATTCATGCTAATAAGACCTAATGGTTTCTCTTTGGTTGAAATATTATCTTGAATTTTGCCCACAGCAATTAGGCTAGAAGGGGATATTAGCATAAAAACAAAAGAATATTAAATTTGATTGCCATTATGAAAGAGGTATATGGCAATTAAGAACACAGGACATGCACCTTTATCACTTAATATGTTCTGGGTTTCCCTGTGTAAGATAGATCACCTGATCAATATTGTTTGTTGTAAAAACAAATTTCATGACCTGAATAGAGAGTGCAAAGGAAAGACACTTCAACATGCTTAAAGAGGTTTTCACTTTCTCTGACATCATACAAAAGTTTTTGCACTCCTACAAGAATAGTGTTGCTGTTAGCGTAACTATAATCATCTCTAGGAAAGTTCTAGGATTACAGGATGTGCCATTAATTTTTAAGATTAATGTTTTAGTTGTTGTTTTTTTTTTCACACAACTTACTGGTTGCCTTGATGATAACTTCTGGACTTTAAATTCTGCTAATGATGTTATGTGTTCATCTTCACTGGAAAGGAAAATTAAACACTGATTATTGTTTTGTTTATGTTCCATGATTGTTTGCTGTACTGTACAAGAAAACTGTTTATCACAATGAAATCAAAAATCAGGTAAAATACCATGAACACCATGCACCAAAATAATTATTATTGTGTAAGCACACAGTGTTTACTCAGACATCATGCCAAAACAAAAAATACTTGCTGAATTAGCCTACCTGAATTTTCCAAATTTATGCTTGAGAAATTGATCATGAGTTATTGGTTTATTTCTTTGTCTGCAAAAACAAGAAAGCATTCCAGGGCTATTTCAGTACATGCATGACAAAAGAAAATTCCTCTCTCCTTTTTATTTACAAATTTCACAAACTTGATATACTGGAATATCAATAATTATTGCTCTGATTAAGGGATATCCTCTGATAATCATATAAGCTTTTCAATTTTTCTTAAGTGGGAATTTGAATTTTACTACTTTGCTTGATAAAAATTTAATCTAACATCTATTATCAGTGGTGTATTTCTCCTGTCCCAGATTTGTCAGTCACTGCAAATCAAGAATCTTTTGCAAACCAAAGCTTCTATTTTTCAGTACCAAATGCATTGTATAATTAAAGAGTAAAATAAATAATTTTTGAAATTTTTATTTTACTCATATGGGAGCAGCAATTTAATGTTACAGTTATTTGGTGCCATCGTAACCTTATTCAAGGGAACCCACGGTATTAAACATGTGTACACTGTAGATAAAAAGCTTAAGAACTTGCTGTCATTGCTAAAAATTCCAATACCAAATTTTATTTATTTATTTAACCAACTTTTAAAAGCAGAAAACAAAGCAATTAAGCAGTTTCATACTTTATTGAGATGCCAACATATGCCATGGAATATTCTGACATTTTCCTAATAAGTTCATCCCTCTGTTCCAAAGCAAAAAGGTGCTGAAATAGCAATGGACAAAGAACCAGTTTCAACCAATGGGAATTTTAAGTGAAATGCAGGTAATGATTATTGCAAAATTTACCTGGCTCTGCAACAACAACTCTGTGTATAATACTTACAAAGTTTACAGAGCTGCCAGAGTATGAAATGCATTCCTCTGGCCAAGAAATGTAAAATTTTTTTTGCTTTCTTTTTATGGGTCATTGGGTGATTTTACTTGGTACTAAAATCTTGACATTGAAATACAAACTTACAAGTCGACTGAAGCCACCATAAACGATAGCAATTCCTCCTGGATAATCAGATACCTAGAGCAGAGAAAAATTTCTCAATGTTAGGAAGTTATTTTTGAGAATCGAATGACCAACATGATGACATTAAAATTTTGGTTTCCAAAGGAAGAAGTCTCATGAATTTTTTTTTTATAAATTTAACTGTCTCCTGAAAAGCCAGATGTCCAATACAAATACATCAAGAGATTCAGGCCACTTGATGTATGTAACATAGGGTGTCATACGTTGTCATATCCCTGTAAGCATCAGACATTTTTGGTTATGGCTTGCATCAGAGTGACTTTTTGTGACACCTATATAAAAGGGCAAGAATCTTGTTATGACTGTGTATTGGGAAAACCCCTCCACTTTCACATGAGATGTACCACTTCATTGATGTTACAGCAGAAATTTGAATTTGGACTCCAGGTTCCGTATACTTACAGTATAACTAAGGCAATGAAATGAACAAACCTGTACAACTCCTTCCAAATCTTTGTAGTCGTATGAACATAACTTTTGACTTGTTGTTGGATCAATTTGATCCAACGAGCAAGGAGTAACCTATCCAAAAGAAAGTGATTATATCAAAGATTATGTTACAGCCAGAATGATTAGGTTCATGAGTTTAGCAAGGCAAGGATTACAATTATGCTGATTGCTTGACCAACATTCAGATGAAATAAGATACATCCTTGTTTGAATCTAGCATTGAGATACCTTGGTGAAATCTGTACCCAGAATGAGATGGTATAGATCATTGAAATACACAACACCGACCCGTCACAGGAAAGCCCATCCATAGTTAATTCAACACAAACTCTTACGCAGATTGTTTCAAAACAAACACAGGCAATAATCATTACTGAAACCTGTCCCAGCATGCCAAACAAGAGAAGATAACTGGCTTACTATTTTGTACCCATAATGACTGGGAAAGTAAGAATACCACAGTAATAACAGTATTGCAGTGACAACTTTAATGTCACAGCACACCCAATGTGCACTTAAAAAAGGCTCTCACGGTATACCCAACAAGGATACAGCTACCGTGTCACCAAACACTCAACACAAAACAGCAACTTCCTTGTAACAGGGAACTTCCTTGTAACAGGGAACCCAACAGGAAAAGATCACAAGTCTGCACACAGCATGGATGCACATCATGAAGTGACAGGCAGTCCTCTTTGTTACAACAGGAAGGATTAACTTTAGAATAGTCAAAATTCCTAACTGTTAAGGGAGGAAGCTCCAATGCTCATGGAGAAAAATATAATTTGGATCCTCACCTCAAGGACAACAGGCAACCTTGTGTCACTCCAATGATACTTGAATGCATTGAATCGCTAGAAAAGCAGTTTATTATTATTCAGAATTATGCAATAAGCTAAATTCTATGTGCATTTCGATTCATTGATATCTACAAGCTATTATTATCACTTTGTCGGGCACTGTGGCGCATTTTGCGGGCTAAAATGGAGAATTTGGCGGGCTAAAATGTATTTTAGCCCGCTGAAATAAACCAATAAAAAATGAGAATCAAATAATCGTACGATCTAAGCAGCCAATCAAAATCGAGAAGCCATTTCAAAGTTTGTTGACGTTTTCTCACAGCGCTGGTGAAAAAAATATTCTTCAGAGTGTTTTGGGCATTCTCAGACTCATTTTAGCCCTCGCCTAGCGGCTCGGGCTTAAATGAGTCTGAGTCGGGCCCAAAGCATATTTATGCCCTCAAACATAAACTCTATTGTTATATTAGAGGACAGATGCACGAATTATATCACTGTAAACTTTTTCACCTTAAAAGTACTGTATTCATAACAACTTAAAATATTGATTATAAATAATATTAATACAACTAAGATATTGTAAATTACAAATGTATAAAAATTGTTAACTATAAGGAAGTCACACAGAGCTTCAAGAAATTGATTTTGACTAAGACAAAGCTCTTGACATCAAGAATTTCTGTACTCTGGAAATGACAAAAGAAGATTGTCATCACTACTCATCACAAAAATCATAACAAAGAAACTTTATCAAATATTTTTGGGGCAGAATAATGGAAATTCGGTCTCTTCATTATCTGTGAATTTGTGTGCATGGTTGTTATTTCTTTTTACCATAAAAAATATGCAAACGTTTACTGCCAAAATGAAAGAATGTGATTTATCATTTTAACAATACTTTATTCTCCTAAGAAACTTACTACTTCATTGCCACCCTTGAAGTCAGAGAATTCTTTACAAAAGCGCTGCAAATGAAAACCAACACTGCTGTTTAGGAGAGATCTGTGTGTCCTTACACAGAGTATTTTGCCATCGTACAATTCTGTTTTGACTTGTGTATAATATACTATTTTGTGAAACTAGCCTTAAAATTTGTCTTGCAGATTGGAAAGAGATCCCCTGGCTATCATCACACTTCAATGGCAATATACATAGAAGGAAAAAAAAAACCTTTTGGGGGGGGGTGGAGCTTTTGAAAACAAAAGAATGGCAAACTATAGACCTCTTTCATGATGGTAATCAAGTACTATCTTTTGCTTCAATGCCAAGAAACCTTTCTGACCTTACTGCTATATGGAGTTAATTCAAAAGAATATTTCAACCAAAGTGAGGCCACTAGGTTGAATTAACATAAACACAAAGGAATAACAAACACACCTCAATTTATGAAAGTGGTCTATCGGGTTTTGTTCTAAGCAAATATGTAATTTTAATGTTTAATGTTAAAGTCTGTTTCATAAATTCTCTGCCTTTTCAAGAAAGCATAATGCAACTTTAAAAAGATGACATAAGATATCACCCTGGTTTCTTGCAAGATGACAGCATGGCAAAATGGATACTTACCAGTGCATCTGTTAATAGTTCTGCTCTGTGCTCTGTGGAGAATGTCATGCTTTGTATTTTCTTACTTGCACCAGCTAACAAAAGAATTTTTACAGTAAGAACACCTGACCAGAACACCCCATGATACCTTACAACAAATCTGAAAATACACAGAGAGCACAGAACAAGAAGAAGAATTTTCCTCTGCTTGTACTTACATACTAAGGAGAACACATATGACCAGAATTGCACTCAATAATTATTATTATTATTATTTTTATTGGATGTCACAAAATTCCCACTCACTATTTTCATTAACTTTACCACCACTTGTTGAAAGAAATACTGTATATAAAGGTCATGAAGTGTCCTCCTGATTATACTCCACAAGACACTTACAGTAACCCAAATTCTAACCTAAAAGAACACCTGAACACAAAATACTAAGGTTTCAAATGGGTGGTTTATGCTTAGACTTAACAGAAAACCTGTCAAGGTGGAATATAAAAAAAGAAAAGCATCATTGAATACAGGGAAAGGAAGGGATGGTGAAAGCTGTAGTGAGTCATACCAATTTCGATGTACCTCAGTTAAAATGAATAAGGATAATTATCAAATGAAGATATGACCCTCGCACTTGCAGGACAATTTAAGCAATTGTCTCATGAACCTGAAAAATTCAGGTGACTCAATGGGATT
>BLFN01000473.1:9685320-9687820 GCA_014634225.1 Acropora yongei
ACCATAAACATAGCTCTAAAAGTCGAACAAAAAAGGACTTGTCTCCCAAAAAATACCTGTTAAGGCCACAAAATATCTAAACAATCATACTACGAGCAAGACGTATTACTGTACATGTCATATTCAAAATTCATGCAGGTATAAAATTTACATATACTGAACTTCTTTTGTTATGTTTGTCAAAAACAGCCCGAAGCACCAGCCAGCCAGAATAAATTAACTAAAATACAAACAGCGGCAGAGAAATATAAAATACAATAAAACTGACTGGAATGTTTCCTTACCATCCATCCTAAACAATTCAAACCAAAGGTGATGGGAATTCCCCCGTCTTTCGCGTCGTAATTTTTAAGACTTCCAGTAAAATTGTCAACTTTGGAATCAAAGCATCTTGGCTGTATATGCACTGGATTTGTGCTGTTCACTATACTCCCTGAAGATACATCGAACGCTAAGCTATAAAGGCTCGACATTTCCCTAACTGCTGTATTTTCCGGAAGAAATACCGAGACAACCAAGATAATCAAGTAGGGTGAGTGGCTCTGCAGAAGTCCATGTACAGGAGACGGCCGCTGCTTGGTAGGTAGGTTGTGTATGCGGACACAAACTGTACCAGGCAAGGTTTCAACGCCCGTCTCTTGAGCCACTTTGCCAACGTAATGTGGTATGTTTCAGACCATTTCATCAAAGAACCAATAAGTTGACAAGACAAGATAGAAGATAGTGCATCAGTGAATTTAAGATGGCGCATTATGTGTTTCTTTCTCACCAGAAATTAACCAATCAAATTAATATGGATGCGTCAGCAAGGATTGAAAGGGTTTGCTTTTGACAACGTTGAGTGGAATTTAACGAGATCGCCTCTCTTTTATTTTGGAAAATTTGTCAGGGATTTCCTATACCTCTAAATGGCACGCTGCTATCGTTTATGAATGCCCAAAGGCCCGAAAATGGGCCGTTCATGTTAACGCTTTCTCTTTGCAAGGCTGGTGATTAGGTGGCAGTATTGGGTACCGCAAATAACAATCATTCTCAATAGTATGGCGTCTTCGATCGAAAAAGACTTCTTTTTCTTGATGGCGTGCAGTGATGGTCGTAAAATGCGTACGTTCTTTACAAACGTGGCAATATAGAGAAACTAAAATGACAGCTGGTTAGGTAATTGATCCCCGAGCACTTATATACTTATGGGAGCAGAGAACACGTAATTGCAAATCTTTGTTTAGGAAACAAAAAAAGAAAAAAAAAAAGAGAAAAACAAACTCAAAAAAATGTCAGAAAGCTTTAATATGAGGGGACAAGATAATGGACTATTTCATGTTTTCAGTAAATGCACATGAGTTAATGCCTTCTGTTTTGTGCCCGTATGCCCCAGCACGTACCAGACTTAACTAGTATTTCTTCAAAAGCGCATGCGCAATTGTCAAATCTGCTTCATACCAAGACACACTTGAAAGTACCAAATGGAGGAAAGGATTAGAACACTGTTACATATATATATAGAAATTGCTATAAGGGATCTGTTACCTATGGTCTAGGGGTCGACATTTCTCTCCCTCCCTGCCGGACGTCCTTCGGGACGAAAGGTATCTGAAACCCTGCTCACAAAAGCGACCCACGAACCGAAATCTCGGGGAAAATCGTTTGGTACGACGCTCTGGCACCACGTCCAGAGGTACTGCTTTCTTGGTATTTTCTTTGCACATGCGCAATTTACCTATAACTGAATCCCTTACCATATGCGTGGGAATAAATATCCGCGTAGGTTCAACTAAGTATTCACTTTTTCGCGCGTTTCTTAAACATGTTCACGAGAATTTGATTGAGATATTTGCGGTTTTGAAGATCTTACGTTTGACCTAAAAGCGAAGAACGAAAGAAGACTCTAAACGAGAACATGAATTTCATGTCCATCTTCCGCCATCTTGTAAATTTCATCGCACCCGCAAAATCAACCTGGAAGCAAGACTTATGTTCTGTTAAAAACTGTAAAAATAGTAAAATAAAACGAGAATATTAAAAAAAATACACAATTAAGTTGTTTTCAGCAACCTCAAGGAAAATGACGCACTAGATCACAGCTCAAGCTTAATGATGTAACCCGCAAAGGACGCATTCATTTTCGCCTTAAAGGAAACTCTTTTATTTAAGTTCTGTGAGGGAATAACAGGGGATAAAGTAGCATTATCGGGGGAAAGAAGAGGTTGCCACAGCCTGGTGCCCCTGAGAACTCAAAAGTTACTATGTAACACAAGGCACACACAATATAAAGTCGTATTCAATTTTTCTTCCAGTTTAAAACTATACTTTTTGTAGAGCATAAAAGACAGAGAGAGAATGGCCGGATATACATGAGAAAACACATAGTCCACAAGGATTTTCGCTGTTAACATCTAGAGATCCTTATGGTTTCCTCTTTTGGAAGATTGGAACAAAAAAGATAATTAACAACACAAACAGCGATTCAACGTCCTAGAGAACCTACTACCAACTAGAGAAC
>BLFN01000473.1:9715320-9717820 GCA_014634225.1 Acropora yongei
TCACGATTTTTTTAGCGTGTAGCAGATCAAGTTAATTTAAGGGCAAACCGCACGTGCAGAACAATAAAACCAATACATCTTTTAACCAGTACAAACAAAGTTTGATGACCTAAGGCAATCTCGAATATGACATACAATAACTCTATCTTTATTTCATTTCGAGTTTTTAAACATCTGATTCGTTGACACGTTTTCGTCAAAAAAGACCTGACAAAGAATACATTTTTCAAAAATTCATGAAGTTTTTCCAGGGTTACTCCTCAGAAAATATGCAGATATTTTGTTCCAAATTCCAGCTGAGTGTCCTGCAAATTGTTTGACTATTTCCTTATCTCGTTTACTTTGTCATTTTTAACATAGCGGTGATTTATGGTTTTAGGGCAAATTAAAAAGAAACAATTTAAGATTGAATGGTTGTACATGAGCTTAATGAAAGTTAATGAAAGCGGTAAGTTTATGAGCCTAAGCATCTATCGTTCCAAAGCTACAATTGTGAGTTCAAAATTATATAGAAGAAATTCTAAAGCGAATGAAAAATATGTATATCTGTTTTTACTCCATAATCAACTTAACCCCATAAAGAAAACGAGAGGGATTTAATAAACGCTTCTTTTACTCGAGTGCCAAAGTAAATTTCACTAGGGCAATCTCGTTTGTCTGAGAAAGTCGCAGGAGGTCATTGAAAAATTAGACTGTTTTTTTAAAAAAATTTTTTGGACACTAGTCTTGATCAATGAGCCTTTGTGGAGATAAGTTACAAATCGAAGAATTGTCTAAATCACGAAAAAACATCGGAATTTACAGCGAGAAAAAAAAAACAAGTTAGTTTTGTTTCCACAGCTGCATAATGCATTTGTCGGTCTTTGAAAAAATTCTCGCTCTAACACTGTGAAAACATGAAATATTTCTTCACTTCAGCTGTGGTTTTGGAGTGAATATTCTGCGAGGCAAAAATTCTTTTTCAAGTGATGATTGAAGTTAGGGCAGGTCGTAAAAGAATTAAGCATTCTTCACTATAAGTGGACCGGAGATTCTCAATATAAGTTTTTCTCACCTAATTGTGTGGTAATAAGTGTTCTTCCAATCGAAGCCAGCTTATTACCACAAACCTTCTCCCATGGAGCGCAAAAATTAACAAGTTGAATGAATAAACTCACCACATTTTTGGTCTTTTTTTGACTCTGGATGACACCTTGAATTTCGGGCAAAATCAAACGCATAACCTGACGTTTAAGTTCCACCAAACGGTTGTTACACTTCTCGCAGCAGATGCCGAGTTCGCGAGGCATCTCGTTGGACTTCGTTGACGTTCGTAGATTGCGAGTTCCTCCCGAGGCACGTAAGTCGTTCATCTACAAATACGCAAAGCAAAATAAAGTTGATCAAGGTTAGAATCATCACACAACGTACCAAACAAAACGCCTTGTTTGACCTTCAATGAAGCAATTCACGATTCGGCCGTTGAAAAGCTGTACCTTCAGTTAAGTATATATATCTTAAGCCAGGCAGCTAAGCTGTTTCCAGAACAACGCATTAGAGAAAAATCTTTTCCTTTAATCTCCTCTGTATATCCCCATGAAATCTTTTCAAAAGCCGCTAAAAGCCTGGTGTGCGGTTCAAAATGGCTTACACTTTGAGCGTTAAGACTTTAAAGAGATTTTGCACGCCGTCTAGAGAAGAAATAAGTAACATGAGAAGAACCTCTGAAATGACATTCCTCAATTACAACCACAACTTGTCTCAATAACAAAAAGCGTTGAACACATCAATAGTCACATCCTTCCAGCTGTTTTTAAGCTGTACTTCCTAAGGTTAAAGCTGAAGGTATTGGTCACGAAAGCTGGAAACAAGAAAATTCATATCATGCTTTAAATAGAGAATCTCACAGTGGAAAAATCGGCCCGACAAATCCGTTCGGGCCCCCAAAAGTACGAGTAATTTCTTTTTACACAACGGCCCTCGATGACTTAGAGGGGTGTTTTTTCCTTGGACGAAAGGGGGATGGGAAGAAATAACCTTCAAAAACAGCCGAGGGTAATTTTAGACGACGCAATGTACGATAGATGCGTTTTTAATCGAAAAATAGCTTTTTTGAATTAGCTCGACTCATCCTTAGAAATTTTCGTTTTCTCCGAAAAAAAAAAAACCCATTAGTGTCGCAAACTTGGCCGATAAAAAAAGGATCCTCGTCCAACATCGTTTGCTTTGTAAGTCGTTCAAGAAAGGTGTGACCTCATGGTCACCAAGTTACTTCAACAATTGATTAAAACTTGAAGCCGGCTTTTCCGCCATTTTAGGTGACAACTATGGAAAAAGAACTTAAGACTACAATTCTGGAAAATGGTCGCAAGAAACAGAGGGCATTGCAAAAGCTCCCCTCTCTTCCCTCATTAACAACATTAGTAATGACCTATTCCGGAAACAATTAATTAATTACGGCACTTCTGACAACGACTGGAAAAAGTGGTAAGATGTTTTAAAACCGATCTGTAAAATAAAA
>BLFN01000473.1:9773989-9776489 GCA_014634225.1 Acropora yongei
AATTATTATTAGACTTAGATTATATCTTAAAGGAGATAAAATATTACTAATAATATTAATCATTAGTTTTGGGCCGATGATCGATTACAATCGAAAGCTGATCGAAAAGTTCAAGAAACGCGACAATCGATTATGCTTTTTTCATAATCGATTGTCGCGGATTTTCGTAAATATTCATGACACTAAATTAACATGTATAATTTTCTGTCTGTCTGTCTTTCCAGGACATGGATCGCACCAGACAAGTTTACAGAGCTTGCTTGGATCTTATTCCACACAAAAAGGTTGTTTCATTTTGCAGTCTTACTTTATTTTGGGACTTGTTCAATGCTGCTTAGCCTAGTGAAAAGGACTGCACCGAATCAGCGAGTTTTCTTGTTTTCTAATGGTTAGCATTCTGTTTTCAACAATTGATTTTCTTTCACCTTTTACTTTTGGTTTCTAGTTCACGTTTGGTAAAGTGTGGCTGTTGTATGCTCAATTTGAAATTCGCCAGAAAGCCCTGAAGGCGGCAAGACAGGCCCTGGTATGGATATCTCCTTCTGCTTTCGGTCGTCCATCATGGAACATATTGTAATTAAATCTGAAATGTGAATTTTAGAAAAAGAGAGCTTAAACATGCGATAGATCCAGCAGAGAAATATTTGTTTTCTCTTAGACGGAGGGAGCTTTAGGAAAGAGAGGGTCTCCCAAGGGGAATCCTTGTTTCCCGTGTTGCCCTATGCATGTTCCCGTGTTCCCACAAGTTTTCCTTACTTGTTCCCCCTTTTAATAAATTTGCTTACAATATTTTCGTCCTCTAATTTGTAAAGTTTTGTTCCCCTGTTTCCGAAAAATAGGCTCTTGTTCCCTTCGATATTTTGCCAATGTTCCCTTGTTCCCCGAAACCCCTGAGAGACCCTCGGAAGACGACATAAAAACGACATAAAACGTTTGCTTACTGACGTTTTTACGCTTGTGTTTGCATTCGTGGCGAAGTAAAATTAATATGGAGAGTGAAAAATTCCCTTTTGTGGACTCGCTTTGTCGTCAAAACCGCAAATGTATTAATTTGAAGTCGTTTTCCCGCTGAAGACGGCAATAAAATGTAGTGAACTGCGTACCGCACGTTCAGTTTTGCTTATGCAACCAATCGCATACTAGTAATTATTACGTGGTGTTGAAAAGTCACGTCGAGCGCTTCTTTGGGCTTGCATGTGGGATGCCTTGGAAATACCAGTGTCTTCGTTAACTTTGTCATTTCTTTTTACTCAGGGTACGGCTATCGGAAAGTGTCCGAAAGACAGACTCTTTCGAGAGTACATTGGCTTGGAGTTGCAGGTTCGTTAAGTTTATATGAGCGTTGTTTTAAAATGTAAGGAAGCAATAGAGAGGTCAAGGAAATTGACGAAGATTTGATCATTTCGCGATTATTCAACGTCATGGGAACTGTGTTCGACCTTTTTACGAATGAGGGTGTTCAAAGACAAGCGTAGAAATGGGAACTTTGTTCGACCTTTTCTAGAATGTGGCTGTTCAAGGAGAAAAATGGAAAATTTCTGGTTGGGTACTCATTTCCTCGACATTTTCTTTTGAGTGGTCATTTGATTTGTTTGCCAAGACGACAGTAGTGCACGCGCGGGGCTTGAAGATTCTTCAGTACACGCTCAGCGCGTGTAGGGCGTGTAGAGCTGTTGTTTCAGTTGCTTTATTGCGTTTTCGCTGTTTTTGTTGTTAGGGAGCTTAAGCAGCCACGACGGTTACGGCAGATACAACGTCACTCAAAAATAAACATTTGCGCAATAGTGACTTCTTTGCGATTATTGCTTTTTGCTTCTTGCTTTGTTGGCAAATTACGCTACAGGTGGACTGTTAGGATTGCCGAACTATTAATTGTGGAGAATGAAAGATATACCGTTGTGTCTTCACGTCGTCATTAAAACTACAAAGTTGAAAATTTCAGGTTGTCGTTTGGCAGAAAGCGGCAAAGAATTCTACTAAAGTGCGTGCCGCACCTGCCGCACGATTATTTTTCCTCATTCAACCAATCTGATCATTGTTCTCTGACATTCCCTTTCCCGTGCCGTCTTCTTTGCTTTAGCCCTCTATTGTTGTTGTTTAGCCTAGTTTTCATAGCAATAAGGGTACGCATAAGTTCAAGTGAACTACACAATGTTAGTAGCCTTTTAGTCTTCTGTACCTCTCTCCTTAGAGCAAAAGGTGTCAATAAAGAGCACGTGACTACGCTGTGTAAATTGCTAGTTCTAGGGCTTTCGCAAGTTGCGGGTAAAAGCAGGCTTCATGCAGCCTAAAATAAAAAAAAATAGCTTCATGCCATTTGAAAAGATGACATTTTATTTCAACAGCTTCGCGAGTTTGACCGCTGTCGAAAACTGTATGAAAAGTTTCTGGAATTCAATCCTGCTAACTGTACCACATGGGTGAAGGTAAGATATAGTTTCAATGGCATCTATTGGGTCCGGAATTGGGGTCTTAGCAGTAGGCATACACATCCGGATGG
>BLFN01000473.1:9801489-9803989 GCA_014634225.1 Acropora yongei
TTTTGCTCCCAAGTAGTTTGGACATTTTACACTCAACTATAGTTTTTCGCAACATGGATCTGTTCGGCACCAACCATTTTGCCTTACTATAGCATTTGCAGTGAAGTCGCAAAATATCCATTTTTTTTGCCACTTTTCAAAATCTTTTTTTCATTAAAAGTCTAAGACTTCTTTCAAGCTGTTTTTTACAGAAAAAAATCTAAGATGGTTGCAGAGTCTTAGAGACAATATTGTGTGGTATTTGTAGTTAACAATGCAAAGGAATAAAGTTACAGAAGAAGGGAAGCATGATATCGGTGTTAAATTTACTTCGAGCTAATTTTAACGAGAACACAGCTACTTCGAGCTATTCGAAACGCATCAATCACAGTTAACAGTATTCAGGGCCAACGTGACCTCACAATTTAATTGCTAGACAACCAAAGGTATCGCGTCAACTGACCAGTCAGACAAGAGAAGATACCATTGACTATCAAACCTTGACTTCACCATGAAGGTGACTTCCGGTCAGGCTGTAGTCAAGATGATTTTCGGTCGGGGTTGTCGCAACATCAGTCGCCAACTATAGTATTTTTTCGAACTTCACTCACCGGGACGATAAAACTGAACCGTCGTTTAACATTAACGCAAAGTACTTTCTTTTCTCATTCAATAAAGCGTACGTACATGGTTGAACGTAACTAACTTCTAAGTATGCTTAGGTACTGAAATATGATGAGCTAAGTCCATCCTAAATAGACACGTTTTTATTTACATTTTTCTGCTTTCACTTGATAAATGAGGAAACAAAGCCTGACCGTACTTTCGAGACACAAGGTATCTATTTTGGTCCATGAATTAACGGTTTTTTGCGACAGGACGTACGATTTTTAAGATAACACACTTGTCTGATCATTAAAACGAGGAGAAAGGCCTTCATACCAAAGCCCCCGCGTGCAAAAACAAAATGGTGGACTCTGGGAACGAGAATGCAACAAGTTAATGTATCGAATGCTTCTCAACTAAAACGGTGGGACAAAGTGGACTTCTAGTAACGAAGGCTACGGTAACAAAAACTTTACATCGTTAAAGTTATCTGCCATAGTATCGTTCCTGACGATATCGATGCAAGTGTATCGTTCTATGACGATACCAATACCAGAGTATCGTTTCTAACGATGTCGTAAACGTCGCCGTTCCTTGAACGCGCTATTTAAACAACTCACTTTAAACTATGCAGGAAACCAAACTACAACTACTGATCATTTAAACCTTGGATTCACTCAAGTATAAAAGATACTCTACATACAACAGTGCTAAATATCGCGTTGCCTAAGTCGTTTTCTAAATCGGGTTGGTTTATTAGCTCCAACATGATCTTCCATTAGCCGAACGCGGTAATGTCGGTCATCTTGGAAACTAAGGCAAAAGGGTAATATCCGTGAATAAGTGGGAGTGGGTAGAGTGGCGGTATTATCTTCTTCTTTCTACCTTACCCTTCCCCTCCGATCTTCCGGGGCTCGCACGTTCCTTATCAAGGGGTATCGAGAGTACGAGAATGCTATAGTTACGATTTCGAATTTCTGAACATTCTAAAGTTTTTCTTTGCCTTTCTAAACGTCTAACTATAGTGCATGAAATTTTCCACCAAAGGTGGTGAGATGCTACAGAAGTTGCTTTAGGTTAAATCAGCAACGACAACTTCTTCAGGATGTGGAGTCACCTGCGTCATTCTCACTTGCGAAATTCGTAGCCACCGTGTTTCGGGAGACGCTTTCCTCCTTAGTTTCCAGAAGCGTATGATTTCTTTCCTGTGCTTTTCCCCAAGTTCTTCTTTTATTTTGTACATCTGCCGAAAGAACTCTTGTACCAGAGTGTTCATTTCTTTTCGAAGCATCGTCTTGAAATTCACTGAAAACCGAAACATTCCTAGTGTTAAATTTACTTCATAATTAATAAATTCTGGATTAATAATCATTATTTTATGAAAAAATTATAATTATTTACGAATGAAATATAATTAATTTGAAAGGAACGCTTTTTTTTAAACTGCCTCCTTGTACAATGGATGAAAACACTACGTGGATATGCTTATTATAGCCAACTTCGATAATGGCCACATCAAAGAGCAGTTACCCTTATTAGTGGTTCGGAGCCCAACATACGAACTACAAAACTCTCTTACGTATTCGGCTAACTTTTTCTGATCTTTGTACCCATTTTGTACTCTTTGGTCGTTTTGTTTTTTTACGTCGTATATTTAATTATCCTTCAAAACTCATTAATAATTCAGAGCTTATCGACCTATGAAATGGTCGATAATACATCACGTGCGGTGACTTCACAACGATAAAGCTCCTCCTTATAGTTGATTCTCAATCACGTGATAAGATGGCCATGTTGGTGCACAAAACAATTGCAAATGATGGCTCATGGTTTGCATAATAATAGAGTTCAATTCCCAAATGAATTGAGTTCTGTGCGGCGATGACCTCAGGTGAAAACCACATTAGTATGCAGT
>BLFN01000473.1:9913335-9915835 GCA_014634225.1 Acropora yongei
TATTGTGGAATTGCAGATTCTCTCAACGGCTTCTTTACATTTGATAGGGTAGTTAGTTGGAGAATGTAGTTGGGAAAAAACAATGCGCTGATCATTTCCGTCATTCCCACGACCTGTTTGTTTAAATTAGTGGTGAGACTTTAGGGGAAATGAAGTGTCCGTCACTTGTTTTATAAGGGGAAGCTCTGGGTACAACTGCTTCTTTATGAAAAATTCTTGTGATTTTGTCTGTTTGTTCATTCTTTCCTGACGACAGAGGAACCTAGTTGGAATAACCTTACCAGTTATTTCTTAACTTTTCTTAGTGATCATAAAATTGCGTCATAACTCGATTAAAATGTTGTGGATCCGAGAGTGAAGCTGACCATTTTATAACTCAATTTTATTTTCAACGAGAGGAAAGACAACAGAAACTGATGTAAATTTGTTTGTTACAAGAAAAAAAAAAACATAATATAGCTCGGATGTTAAGTATGAAAAAATAATTACAGAAATAAAATCATAAATAAAATTGAGCGCCCTATTTTATGGTTAAAGAAAAAGAAAACACGGAGATGTACATATGAATTTTGGCCAAACTTGTGCAATTTATGTTCAATACCAATTCCCCCAAGTTCGTTGACTATTAGTATCACATGGAAATTTTTAGATGCTGAAAATTTCAGGTCACGCTAAGAGCTTGCATAAATGAAAGTTTGTCTTTTCCATTATTGGCGATAGAGCAACCATTGAGCGCGCGAGAACCTCTCATCATTGTTAAATCTTGATGTTCATTTGTATGCATATATATCTGCACATTTATTTTGTTGTTTATTTACTTATTTTTCAGGGATCAAGATTTGGAGCCTGGTGCACCATCTATGGGCGCCAAGAGTCTGTGCATTCCCTTTGAGCAGCCGATGGAGATAACCGCTGACACCAAATGCGTGTATCCCTGCGGACAACCCGCTAAGTTTTACACACTATTTGGCAGAAGCTACTAGCAGCAAAGCCCCAAGAAATTTTAGGAAAATAGTTTTGTTCCAAATTGACCTTTTTTTTCTCAACGTCCATTTTTGCGTTGTTTTGCACTTTGCATTGAAATAAGCCTTGTTTCGAGTTTTGTTTCAATGGTCTCTAAAATTTGTCGTAGAAATCGACAATACTGTTCTTTCAATAGGCGCGGTATTTCGAGCTCTTTGTGGACAATTGAAATGTCAAACTGGCCCCCCTCGCCTACAGGGGGCTGGAAACTTCCCAGACGTGACCACGAGCTTGCTCTTAGCGATAGTAATCTTCTTAGCAAATTACATTAAATTTTCTCAAACTAAATGGAGTAGCATATATCCTGATCGTATTGACTTCAATAACTTCAATGTAGTGAACACCTTCTTTACAAAGCACGTGGAATTAATGAAGTATGTAGTCTGTGGTAACCGGGCAATACTTGATTTAAAAGAGCGCACGCGTAAACGTTTAATTAAACGTCATGCACCTCCTGTCCATATCGGACAGTAAGACTTAACCACATGGAAGAGAAAATGAGTTCAACTTTGAGAATACACAGAATTAATCTTGAAAGTAATTTGAGGGGAAAATAGCTTTTCGTGAGAAAGGGATCTAGTGTTGGGTCAGCCATTTTGTCCCCTTCCCTCCCTAACTGCTTGTCACCGTGGCACGGCTAGCTTAAGCGATTTTCGGATTGAAATCTCGGGGTTCATCGATAATGTACAACTCTCCAGCGACACGACCATAGCTATTAGTAATGCGTTACGTTTTTCTTTTTTGTCAATTGCTTGAGTCAGTTGGACGCGTCAGGGGTGATCTGGGATAAGACAAAGCTGGATCTCGACCCAGATTCTCTGTTGACCCGTCCAATATGGCGTCTTATGTCGGGGACGTCGTATTTCGTGAGCAACAGCGCCCTTTACCGCCTCTGTGTAGGCGAAAGGAAGCGTTTTTTAGGCCCTTCTTGCTCAGGTTTTGTAGAATGCCAATTAAGAAACCATACTGTTTTTTTGGCCTTGCGCTCGTCGAGAAATGTGGTTGATTGATTTTTCGGCGAAGCCTCGATCAAAGTAAGCGTAATGGAACTATATGACAGACGGATTTCTGGTTTCTAAAGAAACTGTGGTGCTGCGTCGGTGGGAGAGTGAAGCAAGAACTTTTGGTTTTATCAAACGAGTTGATAAAGGGTGGTATTGCTACCGTGAAAGATTTGGAAAGCTGACGTTTTGAGCGTTAGCCCTTCGTCAGAACTAACGAGCTGACGAGATTTTAGGGTTAGAAAGGAAGTCGTCAAGCACTTGTAATGCAGGGAAGGTTCTTCGTCAGGTAAATATTCAAGCTGGGCCTAAATCTGGAGATTGTTCGGATTATGGTGAAGTACATGACATGAGCGCATGGCGCAAGTAATTAGAATCTGCCATTATGAAAAAAAAAACGGTTGAATAGTAATAATTCATTTGAAGGAAAAGGAGATGAAAGATCTGCCCGCCAAGGAATATAAACGTAGGCTGAA
>BLFN01000473.1:9920835-9923335 GCA_014634225.1 Acropora yongei
AATAGTTGGAGATTTGTCTTACACCTTATTTCTTGTGAGTTACTTTGCCCTAAAATTTAACAAGCAAAGCTAAATGGTATAACGATTTTCGATCATCGGAGTTTAAAGCAACTACTGCAGATCGCATGATTGCACTGATGCTGTGCAGAATGATGATTGTGCTGGTTATGTCAAGTGATACCGATGATGAAAAGAAAGCCAAACTTCGGGACATGGACGCCTTAGTTAGGTGGATGAACAACGCTATATCTGAGAACGAAGGCCTTGCAGGTGTCATTAAACCCGACATCACAGGGTTTCACCATAAAGGGTTTTATGGCTCAGCCTATGTTCCACAAGCCTTACATGACGCATTGGAGGAACTGCATTCTCTGCATTCTTCAACAAAGCCAGTGTTACTTCAGCAAAGCCCTTATCTAGACTAGACGTTTTCGCCAGGCTATGCGTACATCAGCGTTTCTCAACCTTCCACTTTACCTTCCACAATACCAACAAGAATAAGTGTCAGCGATTTCAATCAGGCACACACGCAAATATTTTTGCCGTTATTTAATGACACATCTGTGAACGACTAATTAGAAGGCTGAATACCAGACAAGGGCAAGTACTATTTTAACAGTTTGGGGATGAAAATTATGGAAGCGGTAAGCGAACAATGATTTAGGTTAATCAAGCACTTGGTCTTGGGAGAGTGAAAAGACTGACCCCCGCTACTACTCCGCGGACTACCCCCACGGAATACCCTAAATAATCAACCATATTTACATTTACGGGGGAAGAGACATAAGCCTACCTGCTCAACCTGCACGATCAGAACAGCCGCCATCTTCTTTTCACCGACTTATTCTACCCAGTCCTTTTCTTCATATTCGCCCCATTCTTCATCGGCTGTCAGTCTAACTGTTTCCACAATCGGACGATAAGTAAGTGCTGTGGAATATTAATCTTTTTAATCTGCTTTAAGTGTTTGCCATGGACATTGACTTTTTAGCAAAGTGTCTCTTTCCCCGTAAAAGTAAAGACTACTTCATACTAAAGTATTGGGAGACAAGGCGTTAGCTGTAAGTTAATTATTGTTCATCATCTTATAAATCTTCAGGTTCTTTCCTGTACAAGTACTTTGGTTAAGCCATTCTGTTTAATCCACGCGTAAACTACTTTGAGCATTCAACATTTACATTGTACAGGGTTGTCAAAGCTGGCAACTAGTGAATTTTACGTGCTTTCCCACATACTGCGCTGGCCTGTTTGAAATGCTTCTAGGTCAGTTTGTAGAGAAAATATGTTTAAAATTTATAGAATTGCTCTGTTAAGGACCAGAAGCAGTGGAAAATGTGAAATAGGACGCAGGGATAATGTGATAAATGTTTATAGAAGTAACTAGTTTTAATACAAGCAGCAGTGTTCAGTCTCTGCATGTGTACAACAATATGACCTTCCCTAATGTGTGGTAATAATGTTATGTTCTTCTGTTTCCTGGTGGACATGTAGGTCAAAGTGGATGCTAAAACCAAGACCTATCTTGATGAGTACATAGCTTAGAAGAAAAAGGAATTGAAAAAGGTAGCTCATTGAAACTTTGTATAATATGAATTCAAGGAAAGTAAATGTACTCTCTGAAATACTAGCACATGTGGCGTTGTATTGATAATGTACCAATCAAGGGGATACTGTTTTTGTTCGTAAATTCTGATAAGGCACTTACAGGTAATGGTCAAGAAACAAGACAAGAAAGAAATCTTGATAATTAAATTGATAAAACTTTCTTTGCTATCTATCTTTACATGTGAACTTGTCTTCAATTTTAAAGCTAGATCACATAATGACTCTTAAAGTGTTGTTTAACAAATTTGTTGGCAGTTTGATGTTAAATACATGAACTATTTAGCATACATGTAAAGTAGCTTCATTTCTAAAACCTTAAGTTTCAAAATAACTATTTTTTAGTTTACCTTAACAGCAGTAACAACTTTATGTTAAAGAAATCTTTTACATCTTTGGTAGAACCCAGCAGACAAGAAGAAAGGATGGGGACTGAAGATGATGATCGTGATGAAGATACATTAGTAAGTAACAGAAAATATATCTAGTGAATTTCATTTTCTTGCCTATGTGTATATATGTAACTTGATAGAGACACAGAACTAGCATGAGCTGTTGACGTTTTCAAGAGCCAAGCAAAGAGAAATCACATTTTGTTGCAGTTTTTTCCAAAGGAAACAAAAAACATGTTCTCAGTGTTTCTTTTGAGTTAATAGAAAGATTAAGCATGGCGTTCACGGCAAACGACAAACGACACGATGAAATTTTCTTTTTGCCAAAACAAGGAGAAACTTGATTTATTTAAGCTCCTTTCTTGCCTGTTACCTAGATATATCAGGTAACTTCTCAAAAGAGTGAGACAAGTTGAAAAACGTAAATTTTCATGCTTTTATGGCACGCAACTGCCTACTGTTTGCCGTTTGCCGTAATTGTCATGCTTAACCTCTCTATATGGTCT
>BLFN01000473.1:9933566-9936066 GCA_014634225.1 Acropora yongei
TTGCAGGCAAGACCAGACGGCTTTGTGCTGGAAGTGAAAGTCAAAACGCAACTTGGTACGAGCCCAACTTCAGTGAATGCGTATCTCCTGCTTACAAAGCACTTCATCAACAGGTATGAAGAATCTGTTGTTTCTATTGAAAATTTTAGCTGTTTCTTTTAAGGTGCTCTTTCGCGGTTGCTGTACGCAAGATATAAATGTATTTGTGTAACTGCTGAAGATCAAATGAGCTAATCAATTGAAAATGCAAGCAGCCGGTGCTAAACGAAAGAAAACGTTTGCAAGAAGATATGGAATAGCTTGGCTGATGATTTCGATTGGTTGAGAACAAGTGCTTGTGACGGTCGTTAAACGCGGGAATAATAATAATAGAGAGCTTAAGCATGCAACGTTTTTGAGCCACGAACGACAACCGGAAGTGTGCTGTTTTCCTGTTTAATGTTTCTTCAGACCACCAGTTCTATAGTCCTGGCGGGCGAAATGTTCACTTCCGGTTGCCGTTCGTGGCTCACAAACGTTGCTTGCTTAAGCTCCCTATTCCTGCGAGCAAATCACTAGTTACTTTGCTTCTGTTTTTGATTGGCTGAGGATGTTGAACGTGCAGGAGCCATCTGTAAGCGCGGGAAAACGCGTGTTGGCAAATCCTGATTGGCCAAGAAAAAAGCGCGAGATTTACAAGTCATTAATGAGGCGAAGTCATTCAGACCTAACGTTACGAAGAAAAGACTTCCCACTGTTCGTTGCAAATGTGTTAAAGAACACGGCTTATGTTTCTTGACTCATCAGAGCAAAGATCTTGCCGATAGAGCAGCAAAACAATTTCCAATTGCCAAAGAAGCAGCGTCCCAGATTATCTCTCGCCTTGAGAAACTTGTTTTTTCGGATACCTATCGGGACGAGATTATCAGGTCGTCTCTTGCGGATCCACAGAGAAATTTCCACGCAGCAAAGAAGGGTAAAGGAAAGAAAAACGCAAGATTACATGACAAACTAAGCGTTGCGGTAAAACCTTCAAAAAATGATTTTGTCCCAGTCACAGAACTTCCCAGGCCACGCACGGAAATTGTACCCACGCAACGGGTCAAGGATCACAATCCCGTTTGGTTCTCGAAAGCAAAGCAAACAGCGTCAAATTTGAGAAACAATCCCTTGAATCAGCCAATAACCGCTGGTCAGGTATTGCCAACTCGGAGATCGCTGACTCCACCACGTGATTCTGTGTTAGATGATAACAGGGTTCCCACGCAAGCTCCGGTGATACAGAGAGTAAGAGATTGGAGTTTGACTGGGGACGTTCCACGATCTCGTATACAGAATGGTTTTCTGTCAAATAGAGCTATGGGAAGACAGAGTCAATTTGGAAGGACATTGAATATGTCACCAATTCGGAATGCTTATCGAGTACCGAATCAGGTTCCAAACCAGCGGTTTGGTGCTGATTTGGTTCATGCATCCGATCCCTACCAAATTCCAGGTAACCAGGCTTGGCAGGGTGATCGAGCAAGTTACCCAAATGCCTGGGGTCGAGGTTATGCTCCTCGAAATTATCCGAGTGACCAAATCAATATCGGACGAAGAAAACGCGATGTTGATTTAAAAAATAGACGTCGACGTCAAAATCCTTTATTGTACAATTCTCGCCGATTACCCGCACAATACAACAACCCGGCGAGTCGAGGCTTGATTCCAAGTTCATCTTTCCAAGGCCAAAGGAACTATTTCGCACATAATGAAAACGCTTTGCCAGTTGACTATCGGCGACCATTGTACGGACAGTACCGCGGGATGAGAGTCTCGCCCGCGGGTTCACATCCGAATCAGGTTCAAGACTCGAGATACCGGACCCAACCAGAAATTTTTCCTGGTGGTCATCCCGTTCCCGTGGAACGATGGCCGTCGTTCGTGAATCCGATTCAAAAACCGACGCTAGCTTTACATACTCAGACCACACCCAGGAGAGTGATAGCGACTACAATGGCAACTATTCAGAATCCCACGAGTCGAATTCTGCATCAAGCTGCAGAAATCAAGGGAACAGTGGCACCAAGTAAAAAAATCAAACCGATTGTCAAGCTAGCAACTGCTCTGCTAAAGAAACAAGCTGACAAATCCGTTCACAAAACTGCTGGGTTAGTTAACGGTAAACCCAAACAAAAAACTAAGAAACTACAAGACGTGACAGCTTTTTTGTCAAAAGGCGACGAAAGTCACGTTGTACCCATGTTTGGCGGAAACATCCTACATTCTGTTGGCGTGTTAACGTTTTTACAAAGACTTGCGCAATTGAGTGGCTTAGCTATCACTGAAACTGAGTTCATGGTAAGTGCGCCTCACTCGCTTAATGTGTTTAGTTTTTTAATAGCTACGCAGCCAACGACGATCATCGAGATTTATGGGACTGGGGAAAGGCCAAGTGTCCTACTCCTCCCATTATTGCTTAGTTTTCCCATCCTTAGCTGAAGGCCAGGCTCATTACCATGAGAATCTGTTGGCTTTGGTC
>BLFN01000473.1:10110186-10112686 GCA_014634225.1 Acropora yongei
AAATAATGCTTTGTCTGTTCCATTATCATTGTTACTATTGTTATTACTTCCAATTAATAATTATTTATCTGCTGTATTAAGCACAGCTTGTTTACTAGGGATTGAGTATTTTATCTTTCTTCATTACAGCTTGACAGACATTAACTAACCAATGTATGAAAGCAATATATACTGTACCATACAAGGCGAGATTTTTATTAATAGTGATTATGTCTTCTAGGGAAAGTTCAATTTTCCATCAGATGTAGAAGTATCAAACAATGCTAGAGATCTAATGCAGAGGTAAGCTTCAGCATTTTTTGAAGCAAAAATTAGAGGACTATCCATCGCATCAGCTTTGATGTTCCTGCCAAGTTGTATAGACATCACCAACTGCCTCCATCACTCTAACCCCAACTAGTCCCTTAGTCAAACAGTAATCAATGAAGTTCTTTGCTTGGAACAGTAGTAGAGTAACATCTTCTGACATCTACATTGAATTTATAATGTTGAGCCTTGGTTTTCAGACTTTGTTGTAAAATGGAACAGAGGCTAGGACAAAATGGAATTGATGATTTCAAAAATCACCCTTTCTTTGAAGGAATTGACTGGGATAACATTGGTTACTGTAAGTAGTTTGGTGTTTACAAAGAATGGTGAAGTTTAATAGGCTGTATTCATAAATGGCACCTGAGTAATTACTCTTTTGTTTTTATGCTAATAAAGGTAAAGGTCACTTTATTTAACGTCGGTAGTTCCTTCAGTCCCAACGGGACTGCTATCAATGGAAGCCGACGGTGCGCCCTCTACCCCCCCCCCCCCTGCCACTGTCAGTGCTCCGTTTTACGGGTATTCAAAGCTATAGCTACACGGACCAGAGGAAAGTCGAAGCAGACGTTGAAGTCACTGAAGATCGAACTGGGGACCTCTCGCTCAGAAAGCCGCGCACTAGCCAACTGAGCCACGACTGCTCCTTAATCATCCTAACTAGCCTCGTTAGCACAAACAAAATTCAAAAGACTTTTTGCTTATAAGTGGGGCTTGTGAGGGTGATTAGCACAAAGACAAAAAAATAATTTCTTGGCTGCTGTTTATGAATGCAGTCTATACTGTAGCACAGAAAACAAATCCAGCCTGTTGGCAGGGTTGGATTTCAACCATGAACAGTGGCATGCAAATCCAACACTCTAAACCAATGAGCAATTCTGTTTCCCTTCAATGTTACAGCATTTATTTCCATGCATTTTACTACTGACTTTAATATTTGTCAAAATGATACAGTACATGGATTACAAAATTATTAATAATTCCTTAATTTTGTCATAAATTTTTAACATCAATAATAATTTCAATTTATTAACAATTTAGTTTTTGCAAATTAATGACTCAGGTCTCTTAGTTACTCTTGAGTTCGCATATTTAATTTAGTTTCCCTTGACAATGGCACCCAGATGTTGCCAAAACTTCAGACTCCTTTGTTGTTAGTTTTTGCCTATATATGTTTATCAAAATCATTGTTGATCAGAATAATAATTTCACATCTGAAAGGTTCCATGGCACGGTTTATTCCACTTCTTTTCAGTGCCATTTGTATCTCATGATTTAAAAGGTAATCAAATGAAATTAATGAACGGTTTCACTTGGCACCATTTAGTTACACGATTGACGAACTTAGACTTTAGTTTTTGGCAAGTACTTAACTCTCTCCCGCCTGTGAGTGCCTATTGGCACTTATAGATTTTACTCATCAGTGGGGAACCCCTTGGGCAGGAAAGGGTTAACATCGTCAAAAACTGTGTCCCCATTTAAAGTTATAGTGTTCATTCATCAACAGTAATTATTATAAGCCTGTTCTTTTCTCCTCAGCTACCCCTCCTTACATCCCTGAAGTCAGTAGTCCTTCAGACACATCAAATTTTGATGTGGATATTGATGAATCAAGAGCGAACGTAAGTTGAAATTTTGGTTTAACATTGCCAAGATTCATTATCAATTAATGCATCTTCCAAAATACAATGTAGTCATGTCTTTTCAGGATGCTACAGTCCCCTTTTTTGTATTCAAAGGAGAAAATAGGTCATAATTTTGGGTGTCTTGTGATTTCAAGGTTGACTGTTTTGATTTTCGATTGCCAGCATTTTCTGTGCACATGCTGGTCCAGTCTAAGTCTCCAAACATTTCCCTGTGCATTCATGAATCGATATATGCACGCCAAGCATCTTCAAAGGAAAATAATGCCCTTTCAAATAACCATAATACTCTTTCTTCATTGCAAGAACATTAAAGTTTTGTTGTACACATTATTTGCCGTTTCTCCCCAGACAACTATTGAGGCTCACTTTAAAAGGCATTTATTTTCTCATAAAGCCATCATGTTCTTTGCAAGCTGCATGTTCACCAATCTATGACTATTCCAGAACCCAAATTTCATCCTCATGAATGGACTTATTATAGTTTAGTGGTTACTCCTGCTTTAAATATATGTTGTTGATCTTGTCCCAGGATGCAGTGAGGCCGTCTT
>BLFN01000473.1:10185841-10188341 GCA_014634225.1 Acropora yongei
GGGGCTACTCCCACAAATTTTGGATAGGGGTGTGCCACGAAGGTTCGTGAACCCTAACCCTAACCCTATTTAAGGACTGATAAAGTGAAAACTGATACCCTTTCTAAGGCTCAAAGCCAAAAAATGACACCCTATACAGTTATATTGTTAATTAATAATGTGACTTGAAGATGCGTTACATGTATTATTTTACCCGCTTAACGGCTATTAAAACTTGTGTTGCAAAATCAGTTTGTTAATACTTAAACGGATACATCAAGTTAAAAAAACAACACACACTCCAGTATTAGATAATATAATTAAGCTACCCTATCTAAGGACCACACTATGGACACAGAAACAAAAGGATACCCTATTTAAGAACCGAGAACCTCAAAAACCATAACCTCTTCCACGGCACGTACCTATATAGCCCATTTATGGGAGTACCCCCCCCTCCCGGGATGTCTTTATTGGCACTGTAGTTTTTTGAAACAATAATGGTACAAGTATGCCAGAAACCAAAATGGATTTCTTAATTAAAACCAGTTGCTCCTTTCTATTCATTGTTCAAAGTGAAATCATATTGAATGGAGCTAATATCTTGATTGAAGACCTTTGACCTTCAATGTGAGCTGAGCTCAGTTGAATACAGTCTATTAAATGAATTGAGAGTTCTCTGTGCACTCCACTTTTCCTAAATCAAATTTATCTCCCAGCTAATTGCATGTTTGGTTGATTTGACGACTGTGTTCTTTGGTAGATCTTGTCAAGTTGTTTTTATTTTTTTTTCTTAGAAATGCTGTTAATGTTTTTGTTTTTTGTCTCTAGTGGATGCAGAATCTATGGCAAACAAATGAAAAATGCTATGTTACACGTCATAACCTCAACCCTGACAGTCTTTGTTCAATTCTTATTTATTTAAGTGAGGTAAAGAACATTTTTATAGTTTGAAACATTCTTCTTGTAACTTGGATGAGAGGCAGCATCTTTGAGTGGTAAAGGCCTGAGGACTTAAAACATAGTGTCCTACCTGGAGTCCAATCCTAGCTCTGTCTACCAGGCCCCCATTGTTTATAGTGTGGATGGCAGTATCCCGTGGATAACTTGAGTAATTTTAATAGAACTTATCTGGTGGATAGGGATTTATGCAGTGGATAGTTCTTCCGACTTTTGAACATAGATTTGTTCCATGTTGAACTCCTTGGCTACACTTGCACTTTCCTAACAAGTCTGCTCCCTGGTTGAGATACACAATCTGTTGAGTCTATTTGAATATGTCATTTATTTCATTGATACTGAAAACCCAATGAGGGGAGCAGCCATTTAAGTCATTTTCATGTATTTTCATTTTGGATGTGTAAAATTTAAAAGCATCTGTGATTAGTTTTCTTTGACCCTTTTGCCCAACACCTGTTTAACAGTGCTGTGAAGGTTGAAAACAATACATCTCATTATCAACAATTAAGTGCAAAAGTTGTGGCTTTGAACCTTGAAAATCATTGAATAGAGGTGTTTCTTTCACCTTTTATTTTGCTAGTATTTTTATCTGCAAGGTAAAGAGCCACTTTACATAAACTAATATTGACATAATATATTATGACATGGAAATGATAAATTTAATTTCCAATCCTCCAAAGGTTGAAAGGTTTTGTCCTGTGCTGCCATGGCGACAGAAAAATGCAACAAGCGAACAAAAGGTTTGAGAAAAACTAATTCTTAAGTCAATCACTACAATGTAGCAATCCCAGTCACATAATTGTTATCGACAGTCTTTTACAAAACTGCTCTATTTAGTATACTATAGATCTTCATTTTTATTTATGACAATCTCTTCTGCATAACAGCATGCAGGACCAAAGAAAAACATGTCATCTGAACTTAGTCCTGCTTAGTTCCTGGCATCGCCTATAGCATTTAAATGTCATAGAGTGTGAATTGTCCCTTTAGTTATCGAGCAAAGCAGCAAAGAAAAATTGGGGGGGGGGGGTGGTGGGGAAACCCCTGTCCTTTTTTCGTTGATGCTTCATTGCTCATGCCCACAGGGTAAAGAGTGTGATTAGAACAACAACATAACATGATGATGATGATGATGATGATGATGATGAGAATGACTATGGCGAGTTTGAAGAAGATGATGATGATAAATTTACCTGTAAAAAAAAGATGGCAATGAACAAAAGGAATTGACAAAATTGTTTTATTAGGTTGCAACTATGAGGCTTGAACTGGAAGACTCATTTATTAATGACCTAACTGCCTTGAACTTGCGATGGATGCGGGATCGTATCACAAGAATGTGGCCTCACTGGGTCAAAGGAGCCAAGGAATTTGAGAAAGATGGTTCATTACGTAGGCAGCATCATGCTAAGAAGGTAGCAGTTTCTCCTAGTTTTTGTTTTTTTTAATGCTGAGTACCTATGATGATTTCTTTGCTTTAAAAATCATGATAAATCCAGGATAATTGCATTCAGTTAGATTTCAGTCAGCATCACAAAGTGATGCCAGACCCTTCTCCTTA
>BLFN01000473.1:10238627-10241127 GCA_014634225.1 Acropora yongei
AGCTGTTACTGGCATATTCACCCCGCTTACATGACCAGGTTCAGTAAAGGAGATTTCCGCAAACGGGCCTCCAAAGAGCTGTGTAGCATCGAAGACCAATTGAGTGCTTCACAAACCAAATGTTGCAGGGCGCAGTCTGCAATTCCGTGTCAAGAATTTGGAAAAAAACACTTGGCATTTTCATTCAGGGCCCCAGCACCGTCCAATTCTGCTTTCCCACCCTATGTAAGGTCAGCCGTCCATTGCCCATCTCAGTGGCTGCGGGACTACAAGGCTTATCCTTATCACTTTCTGTTCTCTCCAGTTCATAATGCTACGGGATACAGCTCGTATCCCGAGAGGCGCTATGGACTGGACAGTCCGCCATCTCATTTCCAGTAAATTTTTACCGGGATGAAAGACGAAAACAACGAAGCAAAAGTAAGAGAGAACACGGACATTTTCATTCGTTATACAGCAAGAGAGGTCATGAACGGAGTGGCCCGGCAAGATACAGGAATTGAATCAATGCCTTAAAGAAGACTTTGCACAGATGATTGTAACAAAAGTGATACTCTTGCAATTTAGTGTTATTTAGCTTCATTCCTCTCCTCAACTTACATGACTACTCTGACTATACTTTGTCAAAGAGAAAAATCTGCGCACAGATAATTGTAACAAAAGTAACTCCCAGGCAGTTTTGTATAGGTCCTGCATTTCTCTCTCAACTTACATAAGTACACTGAAAAAACCTTTGACTATATAAAGAGGAAAATAACTTGAAATATAATATTTAGCCTCATGAAACTCTTTTCGTTTGTAAAAACCGGCTGAGAACTGTATATTAAATGGGGCCTGTAGATCACGCGTTCATCAAATCACTTCAGCGGAGGAACATGGTTGCAGACACTTAATAGTTAATTTCCTGGAACCAAAATTGACAGCAAAGAGAGAAAAGTAGAGTTTTCCTCAGGTTTAAGAACCAGGGATAGTTTCTTTCTTTCTTACCTCGAGCTGAAGTTTTCAAGTGTTCTTGTTGGATGGACTGTTTGCCTTCTTTTGCCTTTTAGTTTTGTTTACATCATCCGTGAGTACACGAGTGCGTTCTTACAACGAGGATAAATCGAAATTTGCCTCTTAGTTCGGATTCATGAACAGGACGTTACAAGCAAAAGAAAGGGAAATTTGAAAAGTGCTTATTTCGGGAAAAATTGCTGTTTGCTTAGTTATGTTTCCACGCCTTAGCCTGGTCCTGACAGACCATCTATTTTTAAAATTCATTAGCACTCTGTCTCAGTTCGTTTATTGCAATAAACACAATTAACAAAAACTGTTTATAAGATTTGCAGAATAGAACACTGAAGTTAAAGAACTTGAATGATCATTATTCCCCAAAAGGGCTTTCTTAAAAATGCGAGCTTATCGCAAAACTTTTCTTATGTGAAGTGATATATGAAATGTTTCATATATTTCATCACTGCGATGATCATAGCTCACTTGACTTTTCTTATGGTTAGCAATCATGAATTCTAAGTGTCATTCTAGTTACATGAGGTTTTTTTTAAACCGCTTAATTTAAAATGACATTTCAAAGGGATATACAGCTTTTTCAAAAAGCGTTGTCAAAAGAAAAGCAAAAAAGTCCATAAGCCAAGACTGCAAGGTAATATGGGAATTTTTGAAACTAGCTAACAATGCCGGTGGCGCGTGAAACTACCTATACTACCTTGCGGTCTTGGCTTACCCGATGTTTGCTTTTTTTTGACAACGTTTTTTGAAATAGCTGTATGTATTTATGTCCTTTAACGATATGAGAATTTATTATCAGAATTTGATCAGGCTCCTCAGTTGGGTAGATTACTATTTGCTGAACCTGCTGTGGATAGATTTATTATACCAAACTTGCCAGTCGCATAGTAACCAATACTAAGCGAACAGAACTGAGGTGGTATCTGTAAGAGTAAGAAACAACATTTACTAAGAGCGAATTCTCCATTTTTAATGTTATTTTCGAAATTTTGGCGTGTATTTTGGAAAGGTGTTGGTAACACCAACAACAAGCTTACAGTCAAAGACTCAACGGATTTTTCAATTAGTTAAGTCGGAGAGCGCAACAATATTTATACTTGCAACAATTTTTACTTGCAACAATATGACCAATGACGTCTTTCAAGTTGTTCGTGGCTAATGTGAAAAAGATCACGGTGGTCAAGGAATGATAAAGGCTAAAAGAAAAGGAGGGAGGGGCGACGACGACGAAATAGAGCGAGAACCTTGCTCTGAATAGACTGAAAGTCTATAACAATGGAAACACATTCAACACGCATCTTAAGCCGGTTATTTGAACGAGAAAAAGACTCTCCTTTTGAAGAGAAGTAAGATGCACTTGAGTGAAGAACTTAAAATTCATATTCTCCGATAGAAAAAAAATCAAAAAACACTTATTTACTGACTTATCAAAAACTCTTGACCGCTTGTCGGAGGATCATTCAGCCAAGTTACCCAATCGACGTGAGAGAGA
>BLFN01000473.1:10253627-10261814 GCA_014634225.1 Acropora yongei
ATAATAGTTAATAAAATTCACCATTCTTCAATTTGAAGATGCCATAAGGTTTTCTATCTTATGCATCCTTTATTTAAACAAAACCACTATTCAGTGGGCAATTTTGCTCAGAAGTGGGGTAAAGTGGTAAGACTACATTTGCATGAACTTTGACACACAAACAAACTTGCACATGCATGGAAGTGTCACGTTCTATCAGTTTCCCTATGTTATGTCATCGTACCTGAAAAATGTCTGTCATGTGGTGCAGGTTACCGTTGTATCATTAACTACCAAAATAATAGTGGTAAAGTGTTTTATCACATACCGTATTTGTGAAATCATTGTAATTTTTGTTGCCAGAAACTCAGAAAATGAATTTAAATGTGGAATACTGGACCGATTTAATTGTTTTATAGTTACCGACTCGTGTTTAACCCTCAATATTTGATGAAATGAAAATAATGCTTGCAACACGCCCGTGGTTGTTTTAGGTAGTCTAGACATTCTCAATTTTGGTCAAAAAATATTGGCTTTGCTACTTTGTAAAAATAGGAATGATGTTTTTATTTTCATTTTCAGGGTTCAGTTGTTTGAAGCCCAATTAAGCTATTATCCTTGGCCAGCATAAATTTTACTTACAATTTATTTACAGCTTAAGGAGGGTTTGCCACAAAATTGTGGCGCAATATGGTTATAAATTTCTTTTTAATTTTTAATCTTGTGAAAAATCCTCCTTTAGCTGTAAACATCCAAACCCAGCAGTCAATGTTGTGATACGCTTCATATGCCGTACATAAAGTACCAACCAGACAAATTGGCAAAGATGACCGCGTAGTATTCATCGCATATTCTTCCTGCGAATTTTCGTCGTGTTAGTTTTAAAATCATTGTAGCTTCTCTGTTCTTCACTGGAGCTATAGCGATGTGTATATGTTGCTACAGGAAAGCAAACAAAGGGATTGAATTTCGAGCTCAGCAAGTTTCATAACCGATTGAAAACGTCGGAGCGCGCGGATCGATGCTGAAAGTTCTCTAATTGTTAATTAATCCTCGACTTAACGTAGGCAGTGGCAAGAAAAAAAATAGAGTACAGCTGTCCTGGAAAAAAAGAACTAATAAATTTATGGAAATTAATAGAAAACTGTTTAGTCACAATGAGGACAATCAGATGGTCAACGTGCTAGAAGTGTTTCGGCTGACTCGACTTAGGTGAGTAAAAGTAGTAGTAGTGATAATGATAATAATAAAAATAATGATTATAATGATATCTATAATGATGACCATAGTATTAATATTGTTATAAAAAATCTATGATATCAAGGGAGTGGAATGAGCATACACCTGAAAGAATGTTAGAGATGGTAGCATGGTAGCAGCTAGCCTAATTCTACGCCAGTACAGCGATAGAGGAATACTGTACTTACTATTACACCAGCAGTCCTCATGACGTTATTGTCAAAGTTTCAAAGAAAATTAAGTTGTGTTTTCTGATCAATGCGAGTAATTTCCATGGATTAAGGCATATCAGTCAAAGCAGTTGAAAAATTCTCTAAATACAAAGATTTGGAAGTTAAAAAAAAGAAGAGAGATAAAGAAACAGTCTGATCTATTTACTGATTTATAGGGCTTAGCAGATAACAAAATTGTTGCAAGAATCTGTGGAAGTTTCAACATCTGAGAACTCCAGAAGATTAGCTTGTTAGGAATTAACTGCTCCTGCCTGATAAAAATAATTTTTGCTTTGCAGATGAACTTGGCTTGTTGTGAATACTTTGTAGTACTGTATGTGTCATAGGAACACACCCCTACTAACTCACTGTAACCATGTAAACTGGTAGCCATTAGTTCCAGTATTGTACTTCACGCAATATTTCTTTGTTTTTTTTTGGTGTGAACAATGAAAGCAAACTTCTGAGGGTCTTGTGGTTAAAAAGTATCACAAGATAATTCTCAAAGAAGACTGAAATGTCACAAATTATAACAATAATTATTATTATCATCTCTTTTATCAACTGATTTTGGTCTATTAATGTCATCATCGTCATCATTTTATTTCAATCATTTAAAATATTTAACAAATGAGATACACACGCAACCCACATAATAATGCTTCAAGGCAGGGTTCATAGCTTACAATCAAATTTAGCAAAATAGATTATTAGATTATCAGGTGAATAAATAAATACATAAATAAATAAAATGAAATAGGATAACTTGGTAATTACACATACATTCACAGATAGCTTCAGCTAACAATTTAGCTATCTGTGAATAATTATATGGAAAAGGAATTAGGTCGAATACTCTGCCTTGATTGATTAACACATACATAAGTTACCAGCATCAGAAAATCTAGTGTCGCTAAGAACATGAAATCTACATTATCAGCATTAGCATTTGCTGAAGAGCTTGCTTTAGTAAGATAATGATCTTCATATAAACCTGTATAGCTTGGCCTCAGACAGCAAACTGTAGTATGCATATGGGAAAATCAGGGAATGGTTAAATTGGATTAAAGTAATAATAATTATTAAAGGGATGGACTGCAGCCTTAATCATGTATTAATTCCTAAACAGCTATAACAGGTATAAAACATGAGCAATTAATAAACCTGCTTGAAACTCATTTAAAATACAATAAATTAGTTGTGTCATTATTAGTTGAGATAGGGTCGGAACTGAAAGAAATTTGGTCAATAGATTTGGAGGACTTCTTTAGGTTGACCTTAAAAGAAGAGTAATTATTATTATTTTTGGTGGCATTGTGTGATACTGCCAAGCAGGTGAATGAATTATGCTGCAGAGCCTTTGATTCAGTCAGACCAAGTTCAAATTTTACTGTAAGTTCTCTCTGTTATTGGGGTGATTTTTTTGTGTGTTTTGTGAATGCTTTTGTAATACTAATCTTGATGAGCAAAACAAGCAAGTTCTTTCTTGAATATGTATGATGTAGAGTAGCATTCGGCTTAATTTGGACAGCACTTCATGATCAGGAGTAGAAGGAGTTGTGTTGAAGATAAGTCTTGCAGAATGTGCAGTAGGTGTGAATCCTTAAGCTCAGGGCAGATGAAGATCCGCAGAGAGGAGTACAATAGGTGTACCTAGAAGGATGGCTTTGCAGAAGATAGATATTTGAGACTAGATCGGGTGGTTTTAAGACTTGTGCAAAAAGAAGCCAAAAGTGATGAGGCATTTTGAAATCACTTTGAGGAAGCCAATTAGTAATTTGGATGAACATCAATTCTGAAATTATAAAGAAGAGTTGTGTCTATATCTAAGAACAGTCAGATCATTACTGATTTATGTGAACAACATGAATTATTCATAGTTCTCATCATTATCAATTTTTCAGCACCGCTTAATCACAAAATAGACAACAAGAGAATTGAAAGGACTTATAATATGCAGGTCTGATCACTTTTTTGGTAAGAATTTCAAAATAGCGTTCCATTGATTTTGTTTTTGTTTTGTTTTGTTTTGTTTTTTTCCAAAGATACAAATGGCTTTGATTGATGTTAAATACCTGGTTCTTGAATGAGGGCTGCTACAAGAAAACAAAGGGAACCAGTACTGAAGGGGTACTCCTATGAAATCTACTGGCATGAAAAAAACAACTGTGTACTGGTCTTTCTAAGAACTTTGAAGCTAGTGTAAAGTAAATGCATCATTTTACATTTTTTTTCCGAAACTGTTAATTGAGAAAAGGACAGAAGCTGTTTTGATTAGTGGACTGAAATGAGAAACTACCAAGGTCAGAATTTAACTAGGTAATTTTTTTTATTCAAATATTATTAGTTTCTCTGCCTCACAGCTACATGGTATCATTTGATATTATCATTACTGTTATTTCATATTGTTGTCATCATTTGATCATCATTTGATCATCATTATTTCGTCATTATTTTATCATCACTAGTGTCATCTTTTAATATCAGCAATCATTAATTTGATATCTGTGGCATTGTTATAAATATTTATATCTGAAATCAGTCTTGGAAAGCCATCTAGTTTGACTCAACATGAAAATTAATAATCATTCTTCTTGGTTGAAAAGAGCAGCTGGTTAAAGGTTTATTTTAGAACACTCAGAAGTTTTTGTAGGGTACACAGAATTTAATTCTGGCTCATCACCATTTAAATTTTATAGGAACAAGAGAACCAAAAGGACTCAAGCTGGTGTGATCACTGGGCAAAAACAGAAAACTACTAACTAAAAGGTAAGAGTGTTTAAAAATTTCTGCCTAAACTGTAACTGGCTTTGAATTAGAAGAGGCAATGTTTGGCTGTAATCTGAATGGGCCTCCTTCTATTCACAATCATAAGTTTGAATGCCTCAGAGCTAAAATTAATTGTGTCAGTACTTTTAATATCATCAGCAATGTCAATGTCAATTTTGATACGATTTTTTTTTTAAATCTATTAATTTTTGCCTTTAAAAGTTACAAATTACAAAAGTGCATTGCCCAGAATCAGAGTCCACTTCTTATGAAATTATTTTTTGTCCATGCCGTTAACTTTGAGACATATACATTTCTGTTTCATTCTTAATCTTAACCTTTGAAATAAAGGCGGTTATACTGGGAAGATTCTGACTTCTTCTGCAACCCCGTAGGTAAACATAATTTAGTGATCAGAATCAAATAATGTAGCAATGTATTATTCCAATAATAACATTTCTTAGAGTGAGGTAGACGATAATTTCTCTCAATGAATAGAAAATAGTATTCACATTCCTTCCAGACGTATTGTACATGGTTACAGTAGCTGTTGAAAAAGACACCGTAAATGGTTTCCAGTTCTGATTTGCAGAAATAGTTAACATTTTATCATCTGAGGTGTAAACTATCTTAGATAACTTTGTGTTGGTAAATTCATAATGTATAGTTGATAACTTTGTGATGGAAAGCTTTGATATACGTATTATGGTTCAGAAGACACGTTACAAGGAAGCAAAAACATGTTTTTAAACCGAACTTCTGATAAATTGAACACCTGACTAAGATGTTGCAAACCAAGTCTTTTTGCTATAACTGGGTAATTATTGTTTGTTTAACGCAAAATAATCGTTAGATTTCTTCTATAACACATCAAATTCTTTGTTGTTAGTTATCAATATTAAGGAATTTTCCAACCAGGCCTAGTTGTTTAGGTTTAATTGACTTGTGGTGGTACAGAGTGACAGACGCCTGCTGAAGTAAGGTGATTAAGTGTGCTGATTTTGGCGTGAAACAATTATTATTGAGAATGATTTGCTTGTATCTAGTCGTTGAATAAGGGATCACTTACATGGATGATGCTATGTTTGTATCTGTTGAATAAGAGATCACTTATGTGGATGATGCCATGTCTATAGAACTTTCTACATAAATACTATATAAGCCTATTGTTTATACACATCTCCTTGTTGTTCCACACTGTAGACTGCCACTCCTTTCTAGTGTCAAAACCATTGCAAAACTCTATGAAAATCATAAAACCTGGATTATTTTCTTTTAGAGAAAAGTCCATGAAATAAAGTATCAATGGACCGGTTTCTCCTATATAATGGTCTTTCGCAAAGCCATTCTGCTTATGGTGAATAATTCTTGGCAGGAAGGTTTTTTCGTCCTGCATGGTTAATAAGACCTTAGAGATAATTTTTGCATCTAAGTGAGATTGGTTGCCAGTTTTCTAGTAAAGATTGATCCTTTCCTTTTTTTTTCAATTTGAATGCTTTTGGGCGTTATAAATGATAATAATTATGGACATTGATTCATTAGACGTTTCAACTAAGGAAAATGAAATGAAACGGTGAGAGAACTACCAAAACCATGTCTACGTCCTTCTACACTCTCCTTAATCTCCTCACCATGTTATTGATCGTTGTGGTCACTGGCATCATTTTAATATCATCGTTATCATGGATTTTACCTTCATTATCTGGTATCATTATTGTTCTCATTGTTTATGTGTAGCATGTTCATCATAGTTGCCACCATTATAAGTAGGAGGAAACATACACTGAAAAGAGATAATCTGTGTGACATTTTTTACCAATGACCCTATGTTTTACCAATGTTGGTGGTATTCTATGTAAGTTAAGATTGTATTACTACCCATAAATAAATTTAAAACACTCGTCATGATGGATTGGACACAGAAATAAGTTTTAGCTTAAGGAGGCTCGACAATGAAATTAGTGTACACAAATAAATTCTGGCACATCTACATTTGGTTTGTGTTAAGGAACAGGAGAACTAAAAGGACTTGCGCTAGTCTCAGCAGAAATCACTAAAGGCAAGAGTTTTCAAAGAGACTACTGTTGTTTTTGTTTCTTTCTTTTTTGTTGTTTTCCTTTCCTGTTTCTTTTGCTTTATTTTATTATTTTTTTTTGGACACAAATAGCTAGAAGAGAATTAGTGTTATAAAGCCAACTGTTTTGACTCGACATACATCAATCCTCTAGGACAGAGAGAACATCCATGTACTAGTCTATCTAAGAACATAGAAGCTAGTGTTAATTTTGAGGTGTCATCATTTTTGCACTTTTCAGAAACTCTTAATAATAATTATTATTTTGAGAAACGGAAAAGAGAACCAAGCTGGTTTAATTGCTGGGCAAAAACAGAAAACTATTAAGGTGAGAATTTAAATAATCATTATTATGTGCCCAAACTGTAACACCATTGGAAATGGTAGAGGACTTGTTTGGCTTTAATCTAGATGTGCTGCCTTTGATTCGTGTTTCCAAAAATTTTGGTTGGCTCATGCAAAGAAGTTTAAGATGAAAAATCTATTGTTCAATTGACTAAAATTACATTTTGTGTTCATTGTATGTGTACTGCAAGGTTATAGAAGCAGAATCTATTGTCCTGATTTGGTTACGACTGTCAATAAAATGATTGCTTAGCACTAGATTTAGGTACTAGATTGTAGCTAAATCTTAGCAGTTTAAGAAAAACTGAAATGGTCTTAAATGCAACAATAAGATGCATGCGCTGCATATATATACTGTACATGTGCATTAAGCCTTTTGTACAAGAGACTTCATTGATGTTTAAGATGCATAACTATTACAGCACCAGTCGTAAACTGTTGCATGAGTTTTTTTGCATGCTTTGTTCTTGAAACACTGCTGCAACAAGACTCATGTTTCAAAAAATTTTCGTTGGCTAATGCAAAGAAGTTTACTAAGGTGAAAAATGTATTGGTTAATTGACTAAAACTAAATTTGGTGTTCATTGTATGTGTACTGCAAGGCTATAGGGACAGAATCTATTGTCCTGATTTAGTCATGACTGTCAATTGCTTAGCACTAGATTTAGGTACTAGATTGTGGCTCAATCGTAGCAGTTTAAGAAAAACTGAAATGGTCTCAAGTTCAACAATAAGATGCATGTGCAGCATATTTATACTGTACATCTGTATTTTCATTAAGTATTGCAACAAGACAAGATTTATGAAGCATTTTGAAATCACTCTGGGGAAGCCAACCAATTTGGCTAAATATCAATCCTAAAATGATAAAGAAGAGTTGTGTCCCTGTCTAAGAGCATTCAGCTCATTACAAGTCAAATAATGGGAACTATACCCATCATCATTATCAAAATTTTGGGAACTCTCAATCAAGAAATGGACAAGAGAACCAAAGGACATCTAGGCGGGTAGGCTAATCATTGGCCAAAAACAGAAAAGTACTTGGCTAGGAATTTGACAAAAGTATGTAGTTGCTGTTTTTTGTTTTGTTTTGTTCATATGTACAAACAATTTGTGTGAAATGATTGATTCTTGAACAACCACTGCATAGTGGGAACTAGTACTCTAAAATCACTGTCAGTCCACATTGATTCAACATCAATCCAGTGGAATGAAAAGAACAGCTGTGCCCAAGTCTCCTGTATCTAAGGACATTGAAATTAATATAAAGTAATGACCTATTACATATCATCATTTTGTATTTTTGAGACACTGGGAATTGCAAAATGGATTAGAGAACCAAAAGGATATTACCAGAAAACTACTAAGGAAAGAATTGTAAAATTTACTCTTTAGACTGTTGTCATTTGATATCATTGTTTAACACCAGTATCTTAATGGTCATTGTCGTCATTTAGAATGTTCATGGTCGTCGTCGTAATTATGTTTAAATATACAAATTGCTCTATTCATGTTAAATCACTCATAGACAGCAATCTACCTGGTTTGACTCAATATGAATATTCCGAA
>BLFN01000473.1:10269951-10272451 GCA_014634225.1 Acropora yongei
AGTCATGACCAAATCAGGACAACAGATTCTGCCACTGTGACCTTGCAGTACACATCCGATGAACACAAATTTTAATGAATTAAACAATAACTTTTTCATTTTAAACTTCTTTGCATGAGCCAACCAAAATTTTTAGAAACAAGAATGAAGGGCAGCAGATTTAGATTAAAGCCAAACAAGTCCTCTACCAATTCCAAAGGAGTTACAGTTTGGGCATATAAGAATTCAAATTCTCACCTTAATAGTTTTCTGTGTTTGCTCAGTAATTAAATCAGCTTGTGTCCTTTTCGTTCTCTTGTCCATTTCACAAATATTATTAAGAGTTTCTGAAAAGTGTAAAAAGGATGACACCTGAAAATTAACAGTATTTTCAATGTTCTTCAGTTGACTAGTACATGTATTTTTTCTACATCATAGAGGATGGATGTGTATGGAGTCAAAACAGTTGGCTTTATAATGCTGCTTCTCTTTGTTATCTTGTTGCAGCATTCCTTAAAGTACCAGAAATTTACTAAAAAAAAGAGACAGAAAAACGAGCAAAAATGAGTCAAACAAAAACAACAGTAGTTTCTTTCAAACCTCTTGCCTTCAGTGATGTCTGCTGAGACTACCTCGAGTCCTTTTGATTCTCCATTTCCTTTTGTTGTTGTCGGTTGAGGACATGGAGGATCATTGGTCAAGATTGTTCCTGAAAAATATAATCACAGTTTATCTTGTCAGTGTTTCCTGCTACAGTGACAATGATATCAAAATTAATGATGATGAAATTTTAAAATGACAACAACAATGATAACAAAATAATAATGAAGGTAAAATCCATCTTAATGATGATATTAAAATGATGACAGTGACCAAAGCAGTCAATAATATTAATGATGGCAATGTTGTAAAATGAGGAGACTGAGGAAGGTGTTGAAGGGATGTAGATCATGTGGTTTTGGCAGTTCTTTCACCAATATATTTTGTTTTTCTTAGTTGAAATTTATATGAAATCGTTGTCCATATTTATAACCACCAAGAGAAAATCGTGGAGCAGTAACACATTCAGCAGCTCAGTTGAAGGTTCACCAGTGAAAAAAAGGTGAAAATCGTCAATTTCTCCCACAAATGTAACTGACAAGTTGCACAGTAAAGACAACGTAATGGTGGCATTGGGTCTCACTGAGAGCATAACCAAGAAACTAGATCTTATCTACCTAATCAAGAATCACAAGCCTAGCCTAAATTTTTGGAAGAGCTTAACTGTACAGTAAGGGGTTTCAAGTTCCACTCTGGAGACAGAAGTCGTCTCTCTGTCAAAGATAAGTAGAATACTCTTGAAGATAATTTTTCACCTATGCAATAAAATTTGTGGAGTAACAAGTGAAAGAGATTCATGCAGTGTGGATGGCAGAAGAGCAGATATTAACAAATGTTCTGAGCAAATTCTTTATCTCAATGCATTATGGCCCTAACTGTTAAATTTAAAGGCACATCTTAAGTATAGTTGTGACCTCTAACCAGCAAAATGCACCAACACTGAGTGAAAAATACAGGCATTTTCAAGGTTGTGTGCCCAGTTACTATCTAACAAGACTATCAACACTTACCAGTGAGAATCATTCACAAGAGACTAGATAAACAAAATAATAATAATATAAGCCTGTCCACATATGAAATGAAAAACTGAAGGTGGAAGAATCTTTACTGTGACTGCCTGTCAGGAATAGAATAAGCTACTACTTCAAATGAGAAAAGCAGAGACTCTCAAGACTTTTATAAACTCTCTTCGGAGAATAATTTTAAAAGATTAGCAACTTTAAAATCATTTTATAATAAATTATTATCATGAAATTTAACATTGTACCACATCTTTAAAATTATTTCGCAGTAAACTGGAGCCTTATAAGCATTTTATTGACCACTAATGATACTATAATTATGTTAAGTTGTAAAACTTTACCTACTTCTCTTTGGCATGGTTTTTCATTTTAAAGTTCTCTCTCTTTCTTTCATTTCTTCACGTAATAATGTATCCATAGCCATTTCTTGTACTCTGTTTACTATTCATAAGTAGTAGAAAAAGAGTCTTGGGTTTTCCTTTGAGAAATAGTTTGTTGGAAAAGGCTTGACTGTGGTTCTCTTTGGAGCAAACTTCTGCAATCCCTGACACTAAAAGTCTAATAGTAATAATTAGACCGTATTGGATACTTTGTAAGTTAATTGGTCTCTTTGAATGTGAAAGGGGCTTTTCTGAAAAACAAGGGAAAAATGAATGGGGAAACAATATAGTTATGACACACTGATGTCCAAGTTCATATGGTACGTCACCACTCTTGTAGAGGAATTTGTTGATTGCACCATTCACTCAAAAATCCTAGACCCTGTGGGACTTTGTGATTGTGATTGTTAAGGTGGAGTTCAAACATAAATGGTATGTTTTCATTACAATTAATCTACCGTGTATGCACCAAATAAGGATACCAATATTGTTAATTTTCTGAAAAATTGAAGAATGATG
>BLFN01000473.1:10419334-10424334 GCA_014634225.1 Acropora yongei
AATCATTTCTGAATTGTATTTATCATTTACTTTTTGACTACCTTCACCACTACACACGAGAACGGTTTTCCAATGGTATTTACACTGTACCGTTTCTTGACCATTTATTTCACTTTTAGAAACCATCAATGAACCATTTGTGTTTAGTCTGTGTCATTTCAATGCTTTGTATTTTATATGGTGACGGCGACCTATACTTTTCAGTCTCTGTGGAGATTTAACTAATTCCCCGTCCAAAGTGCCACTCAAATTACTGATCAAATTTTCCGAAATGTTTCACTTCCTCATCTTTTCTCAGAAATATGAATTGGCATATTTCTAGAAAGTGCAGTCTCCGACACCGCCTTATTTTCTTGTCGTCACGCAACCTTCCTCCCCACAAAGAACATAAAGGAACACCCCCGAAGGTTTATGTGAATCCAGGATGGAAAATATCCTTATGGTCAACGTCAAAGAAACACCTGAATACTTTGGATCGCCTTAGCAATCAGAACGTCAGTGTATTCAAAAAATAATGATTCCTTTACGAAATTCGGCGACCGTTCCGCGATGGGTTCTCTATGTTCAATATTACAATGAAAAATTCCACATTTAGTACTTTAAGGAAAGACAAACGTGCTTGAGTATGTTATGATATCGGGGGGAGATAACTAAGATTCCTTGTCTAAATTTCTCCTGTCACAACGGTAAACAAACGGGGAATCATCTGAAGAAAGGAATAGGGGAAAGACACCAACGAACCGAGTGGTAATGATTCTCGGGGTACCAAAATTCACATTTTCTGTTAAAGTTGTCCTGCTCATCATAGTTCATACTATTAATTATGCGCTCATGTCGTTCATATGAGTATCACACAGGAGTGAAGTGAATAACAAGAACTGCTGAATTTTTGAGGTACAGGGGGCATGGAGTTCCAGTTTTGTGGTGTGTCCTGTTCTCTCTGTAAAATAACATCTGGTTGCGGGCGGAAACCCTAGATAGGGATAACATCTGCTGTCCTTCCCTTTCATTCAACTAAAATGAATAAAGTTGATATGATCTGATATGAAATGATGCCAAAATTTCGCGTCTGAGCGACTTAAATTCAAGCGTGACAATTAAAGTCAATACACATCTATGAAGAAAGGAAAGGCATGTTTAAAAGACATCAAATCTTCAACAAAGAGGCAGCAACTCTTCAGTTGGACAGAGCTTACTCGTGTGAAACTGTGAACGGAAAATAAACTGAACAAAATAGTATGAAAACCAGCATATAAAAAGCCTACTTAATTTGTGCATTCCGACTGGGGTGTAACGAAAATGAACTCAGACCCCGAAAACTCAGACCCCTCCAAATTTAAACTCGTTTCGATTCTTATAACTTAAATAGTTTAACGGTGACTCAATGTTCGTAGATAACAGATACAATGGGGCGCGATATTTATCTTTTCCGGTTTATCGCTGTCGCTTCGATTAAACCATAGTTAGTAGGGAGCTTAAGCAAACGCTACGTCGACGGAAGCGAGAACGTCAAATGAAAATGTAACTTTGCGTTTCTGCAATCATTTTTCAATTATTCAAAGTCATCATACTTGAAAAATGTGTTCTAACTATCCTGGAATTAAATCGGAACCAGCGCTAGGGACATAAGAAGGCAACATTGAACATTTGTCATCATATGATCACGTCGTCCACACAACTGCAAAACAGGTCATTTCACGTCGTAGAAAGAACGAGAACGTCTTCAAAATGGCAAAAGACGAAAAATGCACATGCAAAGCGTGCAAAAATACTGTTGTTCATTGTCAAATATGCAAATTTGTGGGGTTTGTGTTGCCTTAGTCGTCGTGGTTGCTTAAGCTCCCTATTCACTATGATTAAACAGCGAACAACCAACAAGTTTTAAAATTAGAGCCGACACTCTGATGACATTTGCCCGCGACTTTTGTTACCGAAGAAAGAGAGAGACAGAGTCGCTATAATGATATTCAAATTGAAGTCAGTTTTTCTATCCATGGTACTCGAAAACTTGCCTATCATTCTTTCACGCAATCACCACACAATTGTAGATTTGCTGTTTTAATAATATGCACTGGCATTCTTAGGTTACCGTTACAGCAACAAGTAACGAATATCGAAACAACTGAAACAATCTAATTCCAATAGTACTAAATATCGCGAATAAAGCGGTTTCTTAATATTTTATTCATTTATATTGCGCAAATATCAACTTAAAATTTTCAAATGCGCATTACAACAAATATCCCTAAATAGTGACATAGTATAAAATATAAATATACTAATGTCAATAATGTAAAATGACTATCTATACTACTAATTAGAAATAACTACGAGCTAATAATATAAATAAAATATGCTAACTACTAATACATACATATAATACAATAAATAATTAATAAGTTCAGAGTACCTAAATTTAAAAAATGAGTGTTGAAAGACACCCAAATTCCCATTTGGAAGGTTACAGTACACTAGGTGGTTGTCTCTTTAGAATGAATTCCATGGGATGAGCTACTATAGGAAAGCTGTTGCAATTGTCTTTTCGTGTTTGCCTCCCATACGGATACTTCAATGCAGGACAAGCAAAAATAACCAAGACTATCCTTGTTTTAATTTGCCATTTTTCAGAGCAGTATGGCAGCTGGCTCAAGTGGGCTGCCAAAAATACTTACCATGCCTTCAAAACTGCCAGGAACACCAGCTCCAGCTACAGTTCTACCTGCTCCCTCCACTGCCTGTGGCAATACTATGGGTAAGAATGAAATTGAACAGAAACTCAAACTGTGGACTCTGTAGGGTATTTTGAAGTACCTATGCATAGTGGATTTTTGGAGCAAGACATACTCAAACCCCATGCATATCTATGCACCTTCTTGCTCAGGCCATTCTTGTAGGTATGGGTAGTTCAAATCCTATCTGAGACTCAAACTTGATGAAGTTCTATAAGGTGATACAATAACAACCTCTCTTCAAGAAAATAAATTGCTAGTTATCATTAATCACACCCTAGCTATTATTATAACTTCCTTATGTTTCATGTCTTCTTATAGGTTCTTTTCTAGGTAAATGCTAGCTATCTGTGAACGTATGTGTATACCTATTTATTTTATTTATTTCTTTACCTGTCTTACTATTAATCAAATTTCCTAAAACAATAATTATTGTAAGTTACACAGCCCGCCTCGATTAGCTTAGCTATATGCGGGCTGTGTATTTCTTCAATTTGTTGAACTTAAACATAGAAATAAAATGATGATGATGAAAACCATAAAAGTCTGTCATTGGCTTGGATCTCTGTCACTCATAGGCCAGATCATTTACCGATCAATTATTATGAAATGTTCACTTACAAACTAAGTGAAGATGTTTCTCTGATTAAATATTATGAACAAAATAACCCACCACATCACAGGGGTATGATTCAAATTCAAAGTGCTTCATAAAATATTCAAGCAAGTCTTTCATTTTCTCTTAAATTTAAGCAAAATTTGCAGGAGACAAAACAAAACACTTGACGACAGTCAAGCAGGAGAATCCTCCTTAACTGACACTGACAGTTAAAAGGCTTTATCAGTTGTTCCAAATATATATATAGTTTTGGCAAGGAAAATAATATTGGATTTATTCCTTTTTCTCTGCTTTTTGGCCTCATGGACATTACCAGAGGGTGTTCACCTCCAAAACACCACTTCCTATAACAATAACTCTACATTTTAAGTTTGAATTTTTTTAAATTTTGTTTGCTAGTCAGCAATTTCAACCTTGATGAAAACCAGAAGAGATGGATGGTGATAGGAATTTGCTTGAACAAGATTTTGTTACCACCTCTCCGTGAAGTTGTGGCCAAAGAAATACCAAAACACTACAATGAATTGAAAAATTCTGATAAGATTGACACACAAGTGTACAAGAAATGTCTATTAAGAGAGGGGGTGTCTGAGTTTAACTATGGCAGTATCAACAGTAACTGGGATTGCTGGAAGAGGAAAAAAGAATCTTATAACTACAATGTCAGCTCTGCTGAAGAATTGGCAAGGCTTTATCTTGAGCCTAAAATGGTAAAGTTTACAGGTCAGAAAATGTAACAATATAAAATTGGTAATATAAAATTGACAATGAGATAGCATTGATAAGATCTATTGCTTTTCTTACAGGGAAACATGAATTGGAAAAGAAATATTTTTATCCATCAAGATGTGTATGGGTTGTTATCGTAATAATAATAATTATTGTTGACAAATGAAATAGCAAAATGAAACAACTTGTTTTCATGTTGCCAATAGTTCACTGGAAGTAATAATTCATTCAATCATAACATCACTGGGCCATTTATTTAGAACCCCAAACGTCAGTTGGCAAACTGAATTGGCTATTTACAAAGTGACAAGCCACTCAATTTGAGAAACTGAAGAAAAAACCAACCAGGGCTGTATTTCAACCCAGGGCAACCACATGAAGATGTATTGTGGTAGTTTATTTGATAATATGTAGAAAAAGTGATTTGTTAAACAATTTAACTATAATGAATTGTGATAAAATTGAAAGGTTTAAAAGAATTGAAAACAAAATTGAACATAAAATTGAAAAGTTTTTTTAAACTTTTCAATAATTTTATCGCAATTCTTTATGGTTTAATTTATTTAATAAGCCACATTAATGTCATCACGGATGGCAAAGATGCCATTCCTTTAGCTTGCCATACCCAACTCTTTCCATGTTGTGTCCAACATTTAAAACATAACAGCTACTGTACTTTGGTTTCAAAGTACATGTACTTTTTTTCTGTTTATACATGGGACCACCATATGAAGAATACTTCACCAACCCCCCAACTATTGCCAAATTCTGATTACAGCTTATTGTTCCCCATACTTTGCACCAGGTATACAGTGAAAACATTGGAGGAAATTAGGATGAAAATCTATCTAGAAGGGAAAGAAGCCGAGCCCCGCTTTGCACAGGCTCACTCAATCATTTCCTCATCCATTTGCAAAGATTGT
>BLFN01000473.1:10429334-10434334 GCA_014634225.1 Acropora yongei
GATGTTAAATGTTCATGATAAAAGCTTGGCTCAATGTTGTATTAAAAGCCCAGAAGTTTTCAGTGTGATAAAGGAATGTGGTGTCCTTGATACTTTGCACAAATTCACCAGCAAAAAGGCTTTTTTCTGGGCAATGTATGCAGATGGCGGAGAGAAATTGACAATTTTTCTGGACCATCTAGCACCTTATCAAGAGTGGTGAACTTTGATTCAACAGTCAGCTCTAAAATTTTGCTAAAGCCTATTAATTTCTGATGAAGTAATTTCAGACTCATGATCATTTTCATTTTTTTGAATAGCCAAGGCTTCAGCCTTGAACAAAATATGGGATTTGCCATTAATTTTGATTTAAACAGTGTTACGAGGTCTTTCCTTACACTCTGTCTTTTGGCTTGGTCAGGTGATTGTGCATTTTTTGTGAAGTGAAATACTGTAGTGGATTCTTTTTTCACTCATTATACCTAATAAATAATAATTAATTCTTTTTTCAATCATTATACCTAATAAATAATAATTATTTATTAGGTACGAGTGAAAAAAGAATCCACTCTTCTCTTCACAAAAAATGCACAATCACCTGACCAAGCCAAAAGAAAGAGTGTAAGGATTTAAGACCTTGTAACACTGTTTAAACCAAAATTAATTATTAGTATCCATGCGTTAAAACCATTTAACCCACTGAAATAAGCCAATGAGAAGAACCAAGCAATCCTACAATGTTAGCAGCCAATCGAAATTGAGAAGCCATTTCAGTGTTTGTTTCCTCACAGCGTTGGTGAAAGAAATATTCTTCAGACTGTTTTGTTGTCATTTGTTTTTCACTTTTTATATTCTCAATGCAATCCAAACTGACAATATTAGTGATAGAGTTTCTGTTCTTGGGTATAAATATATTATGGGACCAACTCAGACTCATGTTTGCTTGAGCGGTTCGCCAAGGGACAAGGGTCAAACTCAGCTCAGAGAAAACATAATTATTTACGCCTGCAAACATAAACTCTACTGTTTAATAGTTTCGTACATGTTTGAAGATGTCCAGCAGGAGCATTTCATAATGCTGTAGATCTACAAAAGCTTGGATTTAAAACTAGCAGTAGCTCAAGGCCTCAATCAAATTATCTACGTGAATCCAAGCGTGAATTAAAACTTAGGTGAATGTGTAATATCACTGCATGACACATTTCACTAGATCAATCTCAATTGCTTTAGAGAAGGATTAGGTTACTACATGTGTGTATCAGGGTTGTGAACAGCACTGTGAATTGTGAAAAAGTACAACTCTGATTCCTTGTGATAATAATAAGGCCCCATGATTTTTTACCATAAGTGAATTGCCATATAAGCCATTTGCTTCACATTTCAAATTTCAAAACTAGTCCACCTGGTCAATATCCCCATTAGTCAAATGAAGGTATGTATTTCTTTTATATTGATCCAGAACAATGTACAAGTTCCACACAACAAAATTATGTAAATATAATCATGAAAACCTGGCTAAGGAATTGCCTGAATACTTGTACATGCATTCATTTTAAGAACATGCTCTAACCTTTTGGACCCGCAACAATTATTGACTGAAACTAAGAAACATGTTAGGTCTTCTTGGCTGTCTCTTTTCTTTTACTATCCCCTGATGCACGGCAAGCAGCTTTGTGATTCTTCCAGTCTGCAGTTTGACACTCCCTGCAAAGTTAAGTTTATGGCCTGAATGTTAATCCAATAGAAGCCTCCATGCACTCACTCCTCACTCCATTGATCTCTTTACTGAGAAATGCCTCACATTGCTCGCTGACCTTGCCTCCAATTCTAGTGGGATTTAATAACGTTTCTATTTACCATTCACATGTATGAGATCCACATATTCCACACTGAACACAATAAAGTTTACTGTTTCGTTTTTCATAAAATTATGTAAAATAAAGTCAAAAAATACATTCATTAGGTAACCATACTAACCACAACATAGTTTTACCATGTTTTAAGTTCAGGGTCAGAGGTGTTGATCGTTTTTCAGTGAACAACCCTAACCTAAACTAGGTACACGATCTTATCGTCCCTTTAAGGCCTCCATGGATCAACAGTTATCATTGTGATCTTTTGCCTAACAGTCACACTAAACGATGTTATTTTGCAAAAACTTAATTCAAAATCTTTTCTTACTTGCCACAGTACTTTTGTTTTCCACAGGAGGAACATGTCAACAATTTGTTTTCTTTGACATTCTTGGTACACAATCTGTTACCACATGTGACAGGTAGTTTAACATTAGCAAACAATTGGTACACAGGAGTCATTCGATCTTTCAATGGGAGATTAACTGGATTCAAGAATGGGAGTCTCTTTTCTTCTGCATCTTGTCCAAGTTCATAACTCTTTTGAAATCCAACCATGTTATTAGTTAAAAAGGCAAGTTCTGCAAGATAGTAACAAGCATTCGGGTATGTTTTCCAACAAGATGGCGCCTCGGCCAGGAACTCTTTTAATGTCTTCTCAGCACCATCAAACAACTGTTCCTTTGTCCAAAAACTATATTTGGTAACTTTTCTTCGAAGTGTATTACATAGCTGGTCAAGCAAAACTTGTGTTGATTCACCTTCCCTTTCAAACAAATTCAGCAAGCAGTACCCTAATCCTCTCTTGGCTGGAAAGTAAGATGGACAGTATTTCAAGGAATTCTCAAACGCTTCAGCTGCATCCTCAAATTGATCTTTAACAATGTAGAAGCCACCAAGAAGAAAATACAAAATGTGAAGCCAGCTAGTGTAACACTCGTCAAACTTGAAGGGATCCTCAGGAGGGGGGGTGTCAGGTTCGGCATTTTGGATAAAATTAATTATATTTTTCAAACTCATCATACTTTTGACGTCAACCTCATGGCTTGTAATGGATATTTTTCTCTCAGTTTCTTGGAAAGCAAAAGATATCACAAGACCTTCGAAGAAGTGTGGATTTTGTTTCAAGGTGACTTCACATAGGTGAAATACCTTAGTTATTACTAAATTGTTCAAAGGAAATGCTTGCAATATAGAATTCTCTGACAGAAAACCATATGCTATGAGAGAAATTCCTCTTTCATCAGTGAAATTGCTCTTAAAAAGAACTCCAAAGCCTTCTTTAACAAGTTTGAAAGCTTTCAAGTAGATTCTTGCTGTTGGAGACCAATTGAACTCATTGAGCATTTCTTCAGAGAATCCAACGGGTTGCAAAATTGCAAATGGATGTATTTCACATCTTCCCTTCAATTTCTCTGCCATGATGCTATATGATTGAGTCAGGGCTTCTTCTCCTACATCTGAGGCAGAAGCTTGCGTCACATCCAATTCTTCACATTGCTGAAGAAGCTGTAAAAAAGCGTTAAGTTCAGTGGTTTAGATACTCCTTTTTTTTTTCAAGGAAACTACCAGTATTAAATTCCATTTCTAAACTTATTATTTTAAATTTTTGTCCCCCATTTATGACCTTTGAACCAAAATTAAGAATGTAACCTGGACCCCCATACAGAAGGATGTAAACCTTTAAGAAATCAGCCACAGTAGTAAAAATTTACCATGGTGCCCTATGTACACAAAACGTATGCTAAATTGAGCACCCATGCAGTTTTAAAGTTAAATCCATGTCATTTCATATTCAAGTGCACTTAATACCCTTCCTGCATTTGTGTGTGATCACTTTTACAGAGTTGGTAATGTGAAGCAGTCATTATCTGTGCCTTCCACCATTACTTCACTAAGTATGTGGGCTGATTCATATCAAAATCATTTACATTGGCTTTGAGTAAAAGGCATAGACCAGAGTACCCAAGGTGAAAAGAATAGGAGCACAATTGAGTAGAGGATGAAAAAAAATTCTTCCCACACATGGCATCAAATCCAGAATTGAACCCAGGGCACACTGGTAAACAGTTGGTATGAAACAATGACTGCAGACTGGGTATAAAACATAGAATATGCACACACAACACAGAGCACAGAAGGAAGAAGGGAGAAAACAGAGAGATAAAGGAATGACATTGTTAATTGAAATCCCACCGTGAAATGATAAAAGGAGGAAATAATTTTTCGGCCATAACTTTCATACTTGAGATTAATTTTTTTAACAAGCTTTTACTACCATTATTATTGTTGTTATTATTATTATTATTATTATTATTATTATTATTATTATTATTATTATTATTAAGATGACGATATTGAATGTTTCTTCCAATATGGACAGATTTGATACCTAAGTCCACATCTTTATTGTTTGGGAGCAGGAATGGCACAGTTGAGAGCACCTTCCACCCACCGATGTGGCTCAGGATTCTTAGACTCAACGCAATATATGGGTTGAGTTTGTTGTTGGTTATGATCTCTGCTCCGAGAGGTTTTTCTCCGGGTACTCTGCTTTTTCCTTCTCCTCAAAAACCAACATTTCCAAATTCTAATTTGATCCAGATTTCGGTGGACAAATAGCCACTCTGTGGAGGTGCCACTGCAAAAATTACCATTCCCATTATTATTAAAGTAAGCAAATGGTTGAAGGTGAGTTCTCTCATTATTGAATACAGGGTTAATTGGTGAACGCCACCCTTGTTGATCCGTGCACCTGTCATGCATGGATGTAGATGGTTTCATATACACTTAAGTCAGTTAATGCCTACTTGAATTTTGTGGGTGAATTGGCTGCAGGGGAATCGACTTGTACGCGAAACAACTGGTTTATATCATACAAATACCTCTTCCGCCTTTACATCCCCACTGCTAGCTGCTTTTTCCAGCCATCTCTTAGCCCTTGCAACATCTTTTACTTGCTCACAGCTTCCATGCAAGTACACTTGACCAAGTTTCAATTGCGCTTCGGTGTCACCAAGTTCGGCTGTTCTGGTCAAATAATAAATAGCTTTGGTTGGCTGCGGTCGGCCCTCGGGACAATCCCCTGCGAGATAGTACTTATACAAACATTTTAATGCCGATCTCTTCTCTTCATCACCCATGGCGGTTTCTACTCGTTTCAGCGTT
>BLFN01000473.1:10487166-10489666 GCA_014634225.1 Acropora yongei
TTTCCGGGTCAACTACACTGTGCAATACCTTGCATGTTTCCCTGAAATATAACAGTAATAACCCAATGACTTGGCATTGGCCTTTTATCCTCTACTTTGCCTCTGTTTTTCTGTTATAAGTAGTATGCTTTTTCAAGGGAAAACAGCTCTATGAAATGATGATTTTCCTTTACACTTAGAAATAACAACATATACACTGTAAATGCTCTTAGGTCAAGAACAAAAAAGTTATGTCTGAGATTCGTCATCCATTTGAAACATTGAAAGTGCTCTTTGTGTCATTGTATTTGGCAGGTTTGACAATGTGCATGGGCTTTCCAGTGGATAAAGACCTCATGCAACTTGTCACTGTTGAGGTTGCAAATCTTGAAGAAGACTTGAAGCACCTGAAGACAACAAGTGAGGATGATGTCAAGAAGATAAGCAGTGCCCTTCAGAGCTTCAAAGATGAAGCTGATAATTATTTTAAACGAATTGAAGAAAAGCAAAACGCATTATCAGCTGCCATTTCAGACAATGCAAGTGGCATAAGTAAAAATACTAAGCGCCTAGATGGTTGTGATGAGAGTATTTCTCTATTAGAAGAAAGGCAGAGTAATCTGGAGGAAACTGTAGTATCTGTAAAGGACAAACAGGTCACTCTGTCCTCAGAAGTTGGGGCCTTAAAAACTGAACAATCCCAATTAGAATCTAGAGTTAGGGAACTAGAGGAGAGAACTGTAACTGCTTTTGCAGGTGGCAAAATTGTTCAAGTACCTAGTCGAAATTCTTGCTTCTGTGGTCGCCATCACGAGTTAGAAACCATTGCGGCACATGCCAGAATTTGCAAAGGTGGTTTCACTCATTCAGCTATTTGTGGGCTTGGTGGGGTCGGCAAAACGTCTCTTGTTGTAGAATTTCTATGCCAACATGAGGAAGATTACCCAGGTGGCATCTTTTGGATTTCGGGTGAAAATAATCAAGTTTTTCAAAGGACTCTTAATGAAGTTGCCCGCAAATTAGGAACCTTTCAAAATGATTTTTCTGTCTCATTGTCAAAGACCCTTGAATGCCTACAAAGGCAGGAAGAGTTGTGGTGCTTAGTTGTGGATAATCTTGATGAACTGGAAATGTCACCTGAGATGAAAAAACTGCTCGCTGGTCATTGGAAACACAAGGCATGTGGTCATATCATTATAACGACAAGGAGAGAGGTTGTTGAGATTGGCGAAGAGTTGGGAATTGAAGAGAACTATTGCATGGAATTGAAGTGCTTGACATCAGAGGAAGGCATTCAGTTTTTAGCAATGCGAACTGGAAAGGTTACAGGTGAGGAGAAACATGCTTGTAAGCTGGTTCATGAGCTTGGAGGACTACCCCTGGCTCTTGATCAAGCTGGAGCCTATATTCGGTACCTCAATAAACCCATAAAAGAGTACCTACAGGAATATCAAAAACAAAGATTGCTTCTTTTGAAAAAAAGGAAAGCCCGAAATCTTGTGGAAAATACCCCCAATGAACGGTTGGCTGTCCATACTACTTGGTTGATGAATTTTGAACACATAGCCCATTCATCTAAGGAGCAGGATCTTGGACAAGCACCCACACTTGTAATGCAGATTTGTGCTTTTTTCGGACCAGATGACATTCCCTATGAATTGATCAACCAGGAAATACATAAGGTGGACGGTTCTAAGATGTGTGACCAAGCTGAGATAGTGTCGCTCCTAACTAAATTTTCCCTCTTTCAAAGGTACTCAGCAAATTCATTTAGTGTTCATCGTCTTGTGCAAGAAGTGATCCGTTGTGAACTGAGGAAAGAAACACCCTCTGTTTCTGAGTTAGACATTCTTTCTTATGCAGTTCAAGTTCTTCACTTTGCATTAGAACATGCACTTTCACCTGCTTCAGTTTGTGAGAGCTTTTCTGAAGATGCTGTTTTCAGTCTGGACAATCCCCCATCATTGCATCTATGGAGTAAGCTGGCCTTGCATGCCACTTACTTACAAGAGCATTTGCGTAGCTTTTCAGAAAAACAAAAATGTTCCCTTAATTCTTTCCTGTATGCAGATGAAATCATCAGAATTTTTAACGAAGCTGGGGTATTCTTCGCAGTTTCCCAAGAGAAAATCAAAGCTCAAGAGACGCAGAAATTGAAACTGGAGTTGCTTGTGAACAATGATTCAGCTCAAGATAGCACCAGTCTCCCTGATTATTTCCTTGATATTCCATTGCGAGACAGGGATTGCAAGCTTATTTCTCACTGTATGCGGCAACCTCAAACAGATTGTGATTCCATACATGAGGCTCATGCGTCTCAATTGAAAAAGGAGAAGGACGCAAACCATCTCAGAGAACAAGGAAATTTAGAAGTTAAACAAAACAGGTTCACTGAGGCATTAAAACTGTATTCAAAAGCTATTGATTTGGCAACCGGGGACTATCGACTCTTCTCCAACCGATCTCTGTGTTATTTAAAACTTGGGGATCCTCAGAAAGCTCTTGAAGACTGTGATAAGTG
>BLFN01000473.1:10599775-10601417 GCA_014634225.1 Acropora yongei
TGTGCCCATGGCAGCGAGGCTAATAAGGCTTATTAACATTAAAACAAAAGAATACTTAATTTGACCGCCATTATGAAAGAGGTCTATTCAATTTATTAATCAGCAGTTATAAGTTTGGATGTATGAGGTTTTTACGCTGAACCTATTTTCGGGTTTTTACTTGTTATCCATACTCAATCGCCGTATTTAATGGCAATAAAATTTCATGTCTTTGCTTCTTAAAGTTAGTGTGGACATTGAATGTCGCTTGTGGGAAGGTTTATATAAAAAAGGCAACCAAAAAGTTTCGATGGCTATGGTGATGGGAACCAAGCTAAATGGTTTTGTAATATCTTAAGTCCAAAGCTGAAAGCCTAACATAGAAAGTGAAATAAATTATTAAATTAAATTATAGGGAGCCGGCGTCGACGACGGCGAGAACTTCACCTCAAAATGTAACTTCGCATTTCTGCAATCATTTCTCAATTGTTCAAAAGTCATTACGCCTGCAAAATGTCTTCTAACTATCCTGGAATTAAATTGGGACCAGCGCCTCAGAAGTAAGACGACAAAAATGAACATTTGTCGTCATATGGTCACGTCGTCCACACAACCGCAAAATTAGGGAGCTTAATTTTTTAAGCAAAGACGACGTCGACGACTGCGAGAGCGTCATCTGAAAATGTAACTTCGCGTTTCTGGAATCATTTATCACTTTCTCAAAGACATCACGTGTGCAAAATGTGTTTTAACTATCCTGGAATTGCATTGGAACCAGCGCCTCAGAAGTAAGAAGACGACAAATTGCAAATTTCTCGTCATATGCTCACGTCGTCCATACAACTGCACAGGGTCGTAACGAGGTATATTTTTTCGCAACTGATCCCATATTTCTACTCAAAATGTTGATCCCTGATCCCAAAAATGATAAGAATTTTGATCCCGTTTTTGTTGTTAGCCTGATCCCTCCCTGATCCATGATCCCTAGCCTGCGATTCCTGATCCTGACCCTTTTAAGACCTTTAATCCCCGATCCCATAGATTTCGTTACGACACTGAACTGCAAAACAGGTCATTTCAAGTCGTAGAAAGAACGAGAATAGGGAGCTTAAGAAACAACGACGGCAACAACAACGTAACAAAACAATGATATGATAGGTTAAAAAATCATAAATAATCGTACAGCACGGATTTTAGCAAATATTTTTGAGGTCCTCTGCATAACAACGACGTAAAATCACCATATTCGAGGTTTTGACGACAACGTGAGCATGCAACTGTGTATCTTTCATTTCTCTCTTTTCATTCTGAAATCTCTCGTACCAATTCATTTCTAGGGTACTTCACTGACAATAGGGAGTTTAAGATCAACGACGCGACTGCAGCGACGACGCCACAAAATTTGCATACTTAATTGACAAAAACAAAAGTTTTGCACGCCCTTCACGTGCTTTTTTTAATTCCGTGCATTTCTTTCAAGTTCTCGGCAAATCTGCGACGTGAAATGACCATTTCTCAAGTTTTACAGAGAACGTGAACACTCAGGCGCAAATTTGAATATTCTTTTCTAGCGTTGACACCGCAACTCTACATTCAGTTCCTGAGTAGTTCTGCTAGCTTTCAAAAGTTAAACAAACTGACATAATGGCGAAATAGATTGAAA
>BLFN01000473.1:10642839-10645339 GCA_014634225.1 Acropora yongei
GCACTTTGCTGTATTTTGCTGGTACCCATTTACTTATACACCAGAGTGGAGAGAGACAAGGTGGAGGAAAGTTTCTTTTCCGAGGAAACAGTGTGATAATAGGACCAGAAGCCCAACAAACTAGCTGCAACACCACTGCAGCTTCAAAATCCTGCCTGGCACAAAGTTTAACTTGGCTGTTCAAAAGATGAATAATATCAATGATGACTAAATAAATTGTGCTTCGTTGAATGTTCAGCTTTGCATCTGGATCCATGTTATCCCTTAGGTAGAAAACTTCTGTCCTTTGCGCCTTGGCAGACAAGCTAAAAAGGATTGTGTGATTCCTGTGGACAAGAGATTCCCTGATTGTGGAAACAAGATTGCTGTATGTTCAGTATATGTATCAATTATCTCTATACCCTGTTTAGAATGCATTTTGACACTTTTGATTTGTATTATTTTAATTAAGGGAAAACTTTCAATATAGAAAGCAAATTGGATGTGCTATAGACCAGCAAGCAGGGGAACACAAAGTAACCACAAGGGACTCTTATCGAACTCCAGGTCGCCCCCAAGCCAGTTCTAGGGGTCACTACTGACCTGCATTTTTTTTATTTTAAGCTCGCCTAAATCACATTTAGGCACGTTAAAACAGACATTACAAGGCTATACATGATAAACTGGTGGTGCAGTAAGATTGATGTTAAGCCTGCATTAATTGCTGTTGGGCTCAGAGCAAATGAAAGAATTGGGCATTGAAGCCATTCTCATCAGGTATAATGTGATTGCTTGGCTTTCCTAAACAAAAATGAAAGATCAAACAACAAAAACAATGGCTGAGACTGAAGAATAATAGAAGCTGCTACACTGAATACCAAATGTAAACCAGCTTATCAGAGTTAAAACATGCACTTTTCTAAGCATTTCCAGAATAAAGTCAGATTGCAGAAACTTGAGAATTACACATGAAAATGAAAAATTACCATGTTGTTACCTAGTAATAATTTATTAATGGTGTTTTTCTCTGCAGTGGATGAGTCAGTTCTGGTCATCTGATCCATGCTATGAAAAGGATCATGGTGTGAATGGAACAATCTGTTCATTTATAGTTTACTTAAGTGAGGCAAGTTTTGTCCTCTTTGTTTTGTGGCTTGTGCCTTTGGGTTTGTTTTGTTTAAATTCTTGGTCTTTACTCGCTTAAAGTCTGTCACCATGTAAACAAGAAGAAATGGAGAATTGTTCACAAGAATAGTATTTAAGGATGGTGCCTACTAATTAAAGATATTTTTTCCCCGGTGTGTGATTATGTAGGAAATGTAGATCTTAACAAGTCCTATTGAAATCCAAAAAGGGGGTAATAGGGGGTAACCATGCATTTTTCAAAGATAATTCATGAATAATATCTGTAAAAAGCTTTAAAATACAAAGCAATGTACATGGTGTTCTTTCTCAAATTGAAGCTTAATTATCTCTCAAAGATGCATGGTTACCCCCAATTTTCTTTTTGGATACCAAGAGTACTTACTAAGATCTACTTTCTCCGGATAGTTTTAAACCGGGCAAAAATATCCCTGTATGAGTCAGCATTGGCGATAGGAAATCCAAGGACCTGGAGATGCCCAGAACGTATGTAACTATTGTTAAGATAATTATTTTTGAGACATGCGTGTGACCAATGAAAAGATCACATCTCTAAACTGGAACTAAAATTAGAATTGATAAATTGTGGAAGTTAATTGAAATTTCGGGGATAAGATTAGAAGGCAATAGCTGTGGGGTGTCTGTGAACATTTTTGTGGAAACAAATAATAATCATTTGAGATGTGATGTAAGAGTCATTAAGTGAAGCTATGGTCCTCAAAGTCATGAATGCAATTTTAGCTATTGTGTAGAAGAGCCTGAAAAATTTAGTACTTCAACAGAGTTTGAACCCACGACCTTGCAATGCCAGGGTGATGCTCTAAACAACTGAGCTATGAAGCCGCAGATGGTGGGAGCTGGTCATTTGTGGGTTCAAATGTTCCTGTGATGAATGAAGCAATGAACAAAAATTAATTATGTATGAAATGAATCATATATTGAAGGGTGGATATGAAATCAAGTGAAGCTAATTATCCTCACAGTTATGGAGGCAATTTTAGCAATTGTGTGGAGAGAGAAGCCTGAAAAAAAACCTGTTCTTATCTGACAAAACTAAAAAGTCCAATTCTTTTTTTGTGGTTACAAAAACAGCACTTGCTTTTCCTTTTTTTTTAAGACTGTGAATGTTGCTCTAGAATTTAAACCCTTTAAAACCATGGTCACATATATATCATTCATTACCAGTATTTTTCACATTTGCTTCATTATAGGTGGAGAGATGGTGTCCACGTCTTCCAGGAAGAACTTTGAAGGAGAAAGAAAATTCTCCCACACTCATCAAAAAACCTGTAAGTTGTACTGTCAAGTTTTTTTTTTCTGGGCTGGTGCAACTTTAATCTCTATTTTCTTTGTGCTTCAGTTGTGTTAGTCAATGAAT
>BLFN01000473.1:10774252-10779252 GCA_014634225.1 Acropora yongei
TGTTGTTTCTACATAGGAGCTGTCAGTTGCTGTTGAAGATGATGCTGATTTTGAAGTGGTTGCTGGTGATGACGCGGGAGTAGATAATGTTGTCGAAGAATCAGATGATGCTACTGCTACTCCTGCTGATGATGATGGGGTAGAAGACACTAGTTGCGTTGTTGTTGTTGTTGTTGCTGTTGTTTTTGACGATGATGATGATGACAATGATATCGATGACAATGATGAAGTTGTATCTGGTGATGAAGATATAACAGTTGACGAGGAAGACGAATTTGTTGACGAGGAAGACCAATATGGCGACGATGATGACGAATACGATTCTGATAATGAAGAAGAGGAGGAGGAGACTGATGCTGTCTCTGAAGAAGCTTGCAACGATGACGTCACAGAGTGAGATGACGAAGAAGACATTGTCGAGGAAGTCGAGCTTGACATTTTGCGCTCGACACAAAGAAGAAGCATTGTCATAAATACCGTACCGTACGACATCGGTGTCATCTCTGTTGAGAGTAAGATAAATAAAAACAGTGCGGCTTTGGAAAAAGAAAATCTCCTACATTTTCTTTTAAGCATTCACATTGTCGCGGTAAATCTGAAATGAGTTTTTATCGTAAGGAGAGGATCGTTACATATTAAGTAAAGAAAAACAGAAACTCGATGGTGGCTAATAAATATCCAAGTCGTAACTGTAATGTGTTGCAACTGTAATTTATGCGTAAACTTAAATTATTATTGAAAACCCGAAACGAAGATAAAAGTCTAAAAAAACCCTAGATATTTGCATAGGGAACTGAATATTGCACTTCTCTGTGGTTGAAATACCTTTTGTTTGCACAATTAATGGGAGTCATGGCAATATATTAAGCAAACAGATGAACCAATTACAGTTCACTGAATGTTTGAATTTCTTGTTCCCTTTATTACACATTACCTTATTCTAATGAGTTTATAAGTTTTTTTTTTTTTTTGGCTTCAATACTTTAGTTAACGGTGTGGAATTTCTCCTTTAGGTCGGAGTCTCAGTAATAAGGAAGACTCCCAGATCACTTAATCAAGTTCATGTTCAAAATAATCCATTTAATTCGCAGCAGGGGTTGGGGATTTCTCAAATATGGTGGTATATGCGGTCGTTGGATTGTTTTATTTCATTTTATTTGAGAAATTAATAGCTTTGAAATCTAAGCAATGAAGCTGTCAGGAAACACAACTATAAGTGGACCGCGGTTTGGCTAGGGTTATAGATCCTCACTTACCATTTTAAAATAGTGGTGTTGAGTCCTTAGAGTAACGGGCCTTAGCAATTCGAAATTTAATTAATTGAAAGTAAACTTGATCGAATTAAAGAAATTTGGAAACATTTTAGTGTACATTAACATAGTTCGAAGGTCAAGGAACTAAACATCGTTTCTCAGTAAATGAAAATTTTTGTGGGTTTTTTTGCACAGCCACCTGTCTTAATTAGTTTCACTTGCCGGATATTAAAAAAATAATTTGTGAATTGGTCGGCTCAAACAAGCAGTACAGTTTCACGACATCTACGTTATAAAGAAAGAAAAAGGAATCGTCGAAAAGAAAGCGCGATCAAAATTCTGTTGACTTAATATCTGCTCGGAAGTTTGGTTGCCATGCGTTCCAAAAAGTAACAGCGATTAAATTAGCCAGAAGTTACTGAACATCTGTCGCTCTAAAACTGAGACCTCAAGCTTCAACTTGCTTTTTTAAGTTAAAAGATCTCGAGAGCTATCTCGCTGGATGAATTTCAAACTCAGGCGTTGAACTTCTCGTTTTAAGCGACTTTACTTGATTTTTTTTAAATACACACGTTAGTTATATACGGATTTCCTTAACGAATTCATTCTTTACTTCCACTCTCTAAGCAACAAGCAAACAAAAAGTCCGGTTTGATGATTGCTTTCTGATTATCCAAATTCATTGAAAACAGAAAGAGGATTCAGAATTACAAACGCACAGCTAAACTGTCTACCCAATTACTATGTCGAAACTGAGACGTCAAGAGGCAAAAAAACAAAAAAAAAACTGCATTTGATTTTCAACGATGTCTTGTTTTCCAGACTATTTTCGACAGTCGAGACGTGTTTATTCACGGAAAACCAAAAAATTAAAATTCAATGTTACGAAACCAATCTTTCATATTTATCCATCTTTGAAAGAATCAAGAGCTCACCTCCTTGTAACTAAAAGCACTGCCATGATGAAAAAGTCTTCCTTGGCTATTTGTCAGATTTTTAAGCAATATCATTTAATATTTTCGGAAGTGTAGTCTGTCTTATCGCTTGGTCAACAAGAAGGACATCTTTACCAATGCGCCAACAGTATCTATTTGAATTTCGTTTAGCCATGTTTAAAAATAAATTATATTCGATGATATCTTTGCATTCTCGCCACTCAAACTTGCGTTAAGGTGAACTATTCGGCAGACGCGCAGTAGCCGAGAAAAAGGGTTAGTTCGAATGACTATTATAAAAAAATGTTCGAATCGAAATTCATATTGTGGAGTAACGTTTAATCGAAAAAACAACCTTTATGAAAACGAAATAATCAAAGTTAATGTCTAATTTGTTAGGGGAAATCGCCATCCTAAGGCAAATTTAAACTTCTTACCTTTAAATTCGGGAGCTCTTTTGGGGAGATATATACTTTAAGCAAACAAATTGCACTTGTTTCGGGAAAGGTGCAAGAGGGTAATTTTTTAACATGAAAACATTAAGTGCTGTATATTCGACATTTTCGAGCATTCTTATTGGTGTTGCTATGGAAATTAAAGCCAACGTAAACACAACACACTGCTTTCGTTTGCACTTATTTCCTGGAAACAGGAACAATTTAACTTAAATTTATACATAACTATGAGTAGTTCACTTTCATCGGCATGCTTCGAAGATCGAAGCTGACATTGAAAAACCGTACGCGCATATCATTCTCAGTATCAAATCGTTGAAAAATGACTCAATTTTTTTCATCGTTTGTACAGCTGGTACCATCTTCAGACATAAGCAATCCGTCCCGGTTCGGTAGATACAGCCATTCATGTGCGATAAAATTGAATGCTCGCGACGAAAAACTCGTTAGAAAACAGCACATTTTAAAACCATCTTAGTTTGTCTTCTTTCTGAATCTTCGTCTGTTTTGATTTAATTTCTCCAATGCCTTGATATCGAGGTGTCTTGTTATCGTCTCTCGTTGACAACCTTGTTATTTGATTTTAGTCAAACACATATTCATATTTTTTTGCTTTGATCGATCTCTTTTAATAAATAATTTGCTGTTTTCCTTCCATTTTGAAACTCACATTTGCCCGTGGTTGTTCTAATCAATATTTATCAACCGCGTTCCAAAATCAGTTCTCCCAGTCTACAACTAAACAGACTATTTCAGAGGGAAAAGAGTTTTGACGTATGTCATCAAATTAATCTTCTGATAATTTTGATAATTTTGATAATGATACCATTTACGTCCAGAAAGAATGATATAATCGCATTGGAATGATATGTGCGAGCACAAAATGAAAAAAGAAACGAACAGTGTGCCAAAGTTTCAAATTGTAACCTAGTTCACTTGGGAATTTCGCACGCCATTAATATTTCTTTGCTATATTTTTTTTACACGATACAAAGACGATGCATGGTCAACTCTTTTTATTAGCGGGATATATCTAAGTGGTGAGTTTCAAATCACAAATAGGAATCTTTGCCTTGGAAAAAGAAAACAAGCAAACAAACAAAGATCAACGAAAGAAAACTTTGTTAGGACGACGCGAAATGGAATATTTCTTTTTTTTTTTCAGCAAATGAGCATGCGCAATTGGCATCTATTATGTGCCAGTATACTGAATGAAACTGTAACAAGACTTTAATAATGGCTCTGAGCCGAGAAATGAGTGTTATAGATTATGCCATATAGAAATAGATGGATTTTTAGTTTCTAATAAAACTGTGGTACTGCGTCAGTGGGAGAGTGAAACAAACATTTGGTTTTATAAAACGAGTAGATAATTAAATTTTCTGACGGCAGGGCGGAGAGGGCGGTAGTCGGTCACAGGGTAGGTTAGGACTATCTTGTCATTCTACGTTTTTCACTCACTAATGTTACGACTCTATGCTAAGGTTTTAAGAATTGCACTGTCTCCTTATTTTTCCATATATATGGTAGAGTGCCCTTTCCTCGGTTCCGGTGCCGTTGCATTAGATGAGGAATACATTTCCACATATTTTTCCCACCCCTTAATTAAGAGTGTTTTTTTTTATTGGTTTTTCATATCTTGCACGGCACCATTGCTCAGACCATTGGTCAGAGTAATGCAGTATATTTTGTCTATTTTCACGATGTATTCTTCTAATGTCTAGTTTGTAACCGATGCAGATAAATCGAGCTCTTTTTGTTCAGTGGACTGGCTGACGTTACCCTAATAAACCACTTTTCCTCTCAAAGTGTTATGTTCATGTAGTCGGGATTCATGATTTCCGGTTCACAAGAATTGAAGCTGAATTTAGTTATATGAGGTTGTGATTGAGTTCTTTTGATTAATGATTATTGCGTAAATGTTTCTTGGTTTCTGTACTAGACCTGTCGTTCTATGAGCCCGCGCTATCAGCAGTTGTCAATAAACAAGATGCCCATTCCTGACTGTGGTCCGCGTTATGGAGTTTAGTATGAAAATGATTTGTTTCACTGCTGAGTGATTGGAGAACAAACGTAGAATTGCCAGAGTGAAAGATTCAGAGAGCTAACGTTTCGAGCGTTAGCCCTTCGTCACAAAGAGTGAAGGAATTGTTGGGTGTTGTTGGTTCATATGGGAGTGTGGAGGAGCTATGCCATCGATGGAATTGTGGTGACATTAATTTGGGAATAAACTAGTGGTGTAAGGATAGTCCGTAAATTGTCATGTAGTGGTGGGACATGACAATTTGCGGACTATCCTTATACCACGGAAACTCAGAAAGCCGCAAAAGTCTCGACCAAATATTCATCTTTCAACT
>BLFN01000473.1:10878445-10883445 GCA_014634225.1 Acropora yongei
CACTCAGAATCTGTTAAGGACATAATAATTTCTTTGCTGTAAGTCAGGGATTTTCTACTTCATAGGCACTTTAAAAACAAGAAACATGGCAGGGCTCGACACTTACTTTTCCCACAACTTGCCAGTATGGAAAGTACCTTTGGAAATGTACTTTCCACACTAAAAAATTACTTTCCAGAAGAGAAGAGAAGAGAACAGCACTTTGAACTTGATCGCTAGTGCGTGAAAAACCAAAAAGAAAAAGGCTCATGATTGATGATAGATGGCAGACTCCTGGAAATGGCGGATCACATTTCTAATCGCCAGACCCACTTGACTTTCCACCATCTATGTTGAACCCAGTCTTCCCATGCCAGGAATATGCGTACGGATTTTTGTGGATTCTTGCGTTCCGAAATGTTTGCATATTTATTTATTACTGTTAGTTTTTTACCTGGCTGTTTGAACACCAAAAAATACTTTCCAAACTGTAGAAAACCACTTGCCTTATCGGGCAAGTATTTTTGGTGGATTTTGTTTTTTTACTTTCCATTCAACTCATTTTACTCACCAACGGTGAACAGGTAAGTGTTAGTGTCGAGCCCTGCATGGAAGTGATGTTGTATAATAATAATAATAATAATAATAATAATAATAATAATAATGCATTAGCTAATGTCAAAGAAAAGTGGAGGATGTAAGATGACCTCTAGAACTGTAATGACTGTCAAAAGTAATTACTTGATCGCAATTGTTACATGTAGCGACTGGCTTAAAAGTCTCTGGCCAGTTTTTCAACCAATGAGAAGCAAGACCAATCACAGTAATATTATGATAATTATTTTCTGGTGTATAAAGTGACAGGTGTATAAGTTGACCCCATTTTTTGAAGCTAGAAATTGGGGTTTTACTTGCCTTATTTTCCCGCATAGTCGACCTTTTAAGCCTAAAAAATCACTCAAAATATACACTGAGCAAAACTTTAACGGTCTACCAATGGATTTTGCACTTAACTTGCAATTTTGGAGAACCAACAGGAGATGACTAAGTGAAAATTTATCATTTCAAATGCATCACAGAGGGAGGTTGAATTAAGGCAAGCAGAATAATAAAAATGGCTCTTACAGATGCAAAATTAAATTACTGAGAAGCCAAAGCATGCTCACTCTTTCATGCAACCACACAAACAGACTGTTCCTTATGATGGTTACAGTAGCTCTGCAGGAAGTGATACTATGCTTATGATCAGATCACATGTAACAAGATTAAAAATGCGATCAGTTGTTCTCTCAAAAAATGAAGAATATATGTCTGCTCAGAAGTACTGCAATAATTATCATGATCGATATTGCCCTGATGGAACATGGTACTGTCCGAGCAATAGTGATTGGTGTGGTCGCCTTAGTCATCTGCAAAATTCCATAAAATGAGCCAGATTGCTTGTGCTCTGTTTTGTGTGATCTGGGCGATCAGGGCAATTACATGGAAACCAGGCTTAAGGAATCAAAATGTGACAGATATGTGATTCATCTAGACCTTGTGTCTGTAGACATCCAGATTCCTGATCTCTCTGTCTCCTATTTCTTTTGTTTGTTTGATTTTTACGGATTTTTGCGGTCAACGTTTTGGCTGGATGTGTAAGTCGAGGTTGATTTTTTGAAGTGATTTTTAAGACTTAAAAAGTCCACTTATACACTGAAAAAAAAAAACGCTTTAATTAATATGTTTTCTTGATAGTTATTTAAAAAGTGCTGTAGCCAATATTGAAATGACAATGTTATGTTAGCTAATTTTTCATCAATGCCATATTTTATGTGGTGTAAAATAATGGTACATTTTAAGAATATTTTTCCCGCAGAAGGATTCAACTTCAGAGAAAGACAAAGCACCTGGAGAAGCTGGTAAAAAGGTACATTACTAATACACAGCTAGTGTAAAATGCCGGTGGCAGATTAAGTTTATAAATGCAGACTAGTCTTAAAATGCAGACTGAGGCCTAAATTGTCACATCATTTGATATGCAATTATATTTTCAATATATGACCTTAGGGTCATTATATTGTGTGACCTTATGTTGGTCTTGTGAAAACCTTACTAAAAACTATTCATTTGAAACCCCCAGCAATATCATACAAAACAACACTACAGTGAAAGGTTGAAGCACCTGCGAGCAAAGCAGCTGGTGACATGTCTTTGTATGTAGCATACGACAATCAGCAATCATTAAAAGGCTTCAATTTAAATTCCCTTTACAGTGAAGCATGTAAATGACCATAAGGCAAAATTCCATAAAATCAGCCAGATTGCTTGTGCTCTGTTTTGTGTGATCTGGGCGATCAGGGCAATTACATGGAAACCAGGCTTAAGGAATCAAAATGTGACAGATATGTGATTCATCTAGACCTTGTGTCTGTAGACATCCAGATTCCTGATCTCTCTGTCTCCTATTTCTTTTGTTTGTTTGATTTTTAGGGAAGGGGCATAAAAGGCTCCCAAACATCACCAAAATGTTCCACCGTTTGTTAAAATAACTAAAATATCTCTGAAGTATAGCATTGCATTTTTAAGATTTCCCGTGCAATTCTCTCAGAAGTGTGTCACTCGCTGGATACGATTATTTTCTGCAGTGGACTCTGATGCAACAAAATGATAAGGATTCTGAACATGCAGGGTTTACACCACAAATAAGTAAAATCTCAGCTTAAAGCATCAAAAAATAGGGTCGACTTATATAATGGAAAATTTGATATTTGTGGTGTTAAACCTGAGTTCAGATTCCTTATCATTTTGTGTATCAGAGTTCCTTGTGGAAAAAATTGTATGGATTGAGTGATACAAAAGCATGAATTTTTCCACTAACTGAAAAGCGGTCAAAGTTTTGGCTGGATGTGTAAGTCGAGGTTGATTTTTTGAAGTGATTTTTAAGACTTAAAAAGTCCACTTATACACTGAAAAAAAAAAGCTTTAATTAATATGTTTTCTTGATAGTTATTTAAAAAGTGCTGTAGCCAATATTGAAATGACAATGTTATGTTAGCTAATTTTTCATCAATGCCATATTTTATGTGGTGTAAAATAATGGTACATTTTAAGAATATTTTTCCCGCAGAAGGATTCAACTTCAGAGAAAGACAAAGCACCTGGAGAAGCTGGTAAAAAGGTACATTACTAATACACGGCTAGTGTAAAATGCCGCTGGCAGATTAAGTTTATAAATGCAGACTAGGCTTAAAATGCAGACTGAGGCCTAAATTGTCACATCATTTGATATGCAATTACATTTTCAATATATGACCTTAGGGTCATTATATTGTGTGACCTTATGTTGGTCTCGTGAAAACCTTACTAAAAACTATTCATTTGAAACCCCCAGCAATATCATACAAAACAACACTACAGTGAAAGGTTGAAGCACCTGCGAGCAAAGCAGCTGGTGACGTGTCTTTGTATGTAGCATACGACAATCAGCAATCATTAAAAGGCTTCAATTTAAATTCCCTTTACAGTGAAGCATATGAATGACCATAAGGTGATATATTGAAAATGTATTGTGTATCAAATGATGCGACAATTTAGGCCTCAGTCTGCATTTTTTAAACCAAGTTCACAAACATCGCGTTCTGAGACTGCAATGTATGGATTGGAGAGCATCTTCAGCAACAAAATTGAGTTAAAGGATGATAGTTATACAGCAGTGAGCCTGTTTGTGGCGTTGACTTGGCATTTTGTTGTACTGTTCTTGAATGGGTTGTAAAGCAAGGTTGTGTTTTACTGTTGAAACAGAGTGCAGAAAAAGAAAAAAAAGAAGCAACCGCAGAAGTTTCTCAAAAGGTAAACTTAAGTAAGGGAAAGTGGAATTCAGTCAAAATGCTGTGGATTAACTTTCTCTTCAGTCAAGAAAAGCTTGCATTGTAGATTCTGTTACTTGACTGCGCTGGTCTTTTGGTTTTGTTTGATCTGGTTGTCACACACTGGCCATCCCTTCCTAACTCTAAAATTAATGAGATACCACTTCAATTGCTTTGTTTTCTCCAAGGAATAGCAATAATGATTTAAAGTTCCCGAAAGAAATGTTGAATTGTGGTCGAGAGATGAATTGAAGAAATGATCCTCACACTTGCTGGACAATCTCAGCGATTGTCTCATATGTGCAACTGAAAATTTTTCAGGTGTCTTCAATGGAATTCGAACCCATGACCTCTGCAATGCTGATGCAGTGCTCTTATCAACTGAGCTATGAAGGCACTCGGGTGTGAAGAGGTCAATCTGTTGGGCTCGTGTTCCTGTGAAAGGAATGATGAGTGAAAGAAGTGTTGGTGAAATGTGGTTGAGAGATAAATTGAAGAAATGATACTCACACGTGCTGAGCAATCTCAGCAATTGTCTCATACGTGCACCTGAAAAACTCCTTTTACGGAAACACATGAGCCCAACAAATTGACTTGCTCGGCGTTGCAGTGGTCATGTGTTCGAATCTCATTGAAGACACCTGAAAATTTTGCCGGTGCACATGAGACAATTGCTGAGATTGTCCAGTGGGTGTGAGGATTATTTCTTCAATTGATTCATTATAATTACTGTATCGATAATTATCTAGGGAATTGTCAAGTTATCATAATAATCTTGAGGAACCATAAGATTGACTGTTTGTTTCCTGGAGGCTTCATTGTTGGTTCTTGTTTGTCTTTGGTTCTCTCCTGGTCTTCTGTTGTAAGCTAATGCTAGCAAATTCCAATTCAGTGTGGATTCAGGGGATGATAATAGTTTTTTTTCTATTGTCATCCCCTCTTGAGCCAAAACCCATAATTTTATGCCAAGACAATCCAGTACAATCTGTTTCTGTTCTGACTATCAGGTGGAAAATCAGATTTGTGCCACCAAGCGGGATGGAGTGTTTGTTCTCTTGGTGAAAGTTCATCCAAAAGATGGTAAAAGTGATTTCCATCTCAAATGTAAGTTCATTTTATTTTGTTTGACAGCAACATTTTGTTAAAATTATGTATACATGTAAGGATGCTATT
>BLFN01000473.1:10915733-10918233 GCA_014634225.1 Acropora yongei
CCCCCATCTCCTCCAACCCTCCCTCCAACTTAAATAATGACTCGTCCCTAACACATCTTAACAAATATATCTGCACTGATCCTGATAAAACTTGAGATATTTGCAAAGTAACACTACCCAATATATATGTAGATTTCCATATCAGACAAACCAAATTTTGAGCATAATAAAAAATACTTGAAATCATAATCAGCAGGAAACACCATACCCTGTTTGTCATGGAATTCATTAACTCTGGTTTGGTGCTGTGAATCACTTTGCCCAGCAAAAAAAAAGATACAAAGTGAGAGAGAAATAAACAAAAGTGTCTTGACATGTTAACTTATCACATAGTGCAAGCTCATCTTGTCCCTCCCATTTCAAACAAAAAGGAGTATTGTAGGATTCCCATCATATCAAACTAAGTATACAGTACATGTAGTTCAAAAATATCAATATCATGAAAATAGGAGTTAAGGATGATGCTGTCTGCCAAGCTGTGTTAAATGTCACGCTTCCTCCTTTTAGCTCTGTTGCTGTACTCGTCATCTGACGTAATTTCTGCATTGTTGTTTAAGGAACCAGTAGAATGGCCATCCTGTTTTAGGCTTCCATCCAATAATCCTTCACCAGAAGTAGAAGAGCCTAGCAAGTTGTCTGTTGCATTAAGTAGTGTAGCTGTTACTTCAATATTAAGCTGCCCTGAGTTTCTTGCTTTTTCTAAAGCTCGTACTGTAATAGACAAGAATAAAAAGGTGCTCTAGTAGTCAATGAGAGAGACAAAACTGAAAAGCAATCACATCATTAACACTACAAAGGCATATAAAATAGGTAGTTCAGGCAATACAATTTGCATCAAAAATTACTTTTAGGCTCTAAGTCATCGGTTTTCCTGTAATTTTCAATTTTCCTTTTCATTGTAAGCTGTCCTGGAAGTTTACAATAATAATAATAAAAAATAATAATAATATTAAATTTAAAATGTGCCATTTCCCAAGGGTCCAAAGGTGCTATTTACAAAATGAAAGTTAAAAAATACTAATAAAACTACAAAAGTTGAGACAAAAGAGTTAAAAAAAACAAAACAAAACAGTCATGTCATGAATTTAAAAAGGCATGTGTAAAAAGAACAGTTTTCAGCTGTCTTTTAAAATTGTCCAGATATTCAGCATTCCTAACATTCTGTGGACGACTCTTCATAGAGGTTTATTGTAGGGGAAAAAACAAAGATTGATTAAGGTAGTTTTAACACTGAATTTAATATCTACCTTGTTGGTCAAGGATGCCATTTTGCTTTTTTAGATCATCTATGTCAGTCTGAAAGGAAAGCAAAACCAAAGAAAATGACAACTTATTTGAAGTATTCTGATTTAATTAGTTAGGCTGTGTTATATTCTTCAAATAACCTTGCTGCACTTACTTGATGTGAATGGTTTTTTCTTCTCATAAACTGAATATAATCAGTTGCCTTGTTAAGAATCTGTGCCCTTGATGCCTGCAAAAACCAACATTATTTACAACTATACACGGCAAAGAGGAGATTGCTTTCAAGGCATGTGCTACTCAGCCCCATAACATAGCCAATCCTAGTCTATCAGTGACTAAATTACAGTCACTTTGCTTGAAGTTCTTAAGTGGCTGATATTAAGACATGCATTGATAATATTATTTCATAATACAATCAATCTAAGTGGTTCTAATGAAATACCTGTGCCACTTTGTACCATTATTTTTCTTTTGGGACGAGCCCCCAAAAAATATAGATTGATCTGGAGAAATGATGATTGAATTATTCTTCAACAGATCAAAACACAACATTAAAAATGTAAAAGATAAAAGATGCTTTACTCTCCCTGCTGTTGTCATCTTTTGGAGAGACAGGCATCAATATTCTTAAATATTCATTTATTGTAATAATTAATCAGTCACACTGTATCCTTGCTTGACATACCCGATTTTGCATAATGATATCATGTTATTGTGCATCAAAAGATGTGTGGTTAGGTACGAAAACTCGATGATGGCATCAGAGAAAACTATACAGCATTTAAAACATGAAACAAGCATGTGCAGCATCTGCGACGATGATTGAGAATTCTAACAGAAATGGATGGTTGGGACAGAAACAATTCATGCTGAACTCCTAAATGCATTTTTACGGAATCTTTGCGTGGTTCCTTTGCGTACATTAATATTTTGTAATGAGGCTTTTAAAACAAATTAAGTTTTACACTTTGGCTGATTGCACCGTATTTTGCGCCACATAGTAACCAAATCAACTTCTTTCAATCTTACTTTTTCCCCTTGAAGTGACGGGATCGAATCTCGTAGATGAGCGAAGCTATCTTTTATGTGATCTCGCCTCTTCCTCTCTAAAGCATTATGATGTGCTCGTTTATCTGCCTGAAATAAAAAATAACACGGAGGCAAATAAACTAGCTGGCAGAATCTTCTCAGTACAAGGATTAGGACATGCATTTCTCATAAAATATTAACATTAAAAAAACCAATTCGGAACTGT
>BLFN01000473.1:11030174-11032674 GCA_014634225.1 Acropora yongei
TAAGGCGATAAATCATGCAGGGTTCGTAAACCCAGAGGCGCCATTTTCCCATTAGATTTTTTGGATATATGTTTCGAAACAATTGAATAGCAACTTTAAGGCCAAAGATTGTGAACAGGCATGCGGTTAGGTGCCTTGTATTCGTTTGAGTTCTTTGTATGGGGAAATGTTTGAGATGCATCAATTTATGTTACCACAGTGCAGTGAGGAGCCTTAAAGGGAGGAACAAGAAGAAGTGGAAGCCATGTCTGTTGATAAGGAAATCAGGCGGCGTTTTTCTTTTTCTCTCCCTCTGCGTGTCTCGGGCGTTGCGATGCAAACTCCCAATATCGCCTGCTGAGCAAGATATTTTCGCCTAAACTAAACTGCAGCGCAGTTACTAATATTTTCACAACAATGCCATTTTCAACTACCGAGCATGCCACATGCAAAGCTTGTCGCTGATCTGGCTTGACCTTGTCTGCGTCCTTCTCAGTATTAATTACAACTGGGTGTTGACTCTTATGTTGTTTAGCTTACCTGGAAAATGTTTGCCAACAGTTAGTTACCAATATTCTTCTGTGCGCTTCTTGGCAATAAAAGGAATTCAACGATGTGATCTTTTCTGGAATAAAAGAAAGACATAACTGATCTTAAAATTGGTGAAATGCCAGTTAAGGCACTGTGTCGCGGATTCATTGGTCAATATCACCATTTAGCACACCAAAAACATGTCACGTCTGTGGCGTGGACATTTGCAAAAAAAACTCAGTAGTCTTGATTTGAGAAGATTTTGTATTGTGACACCCCTCCATGACTGACCTGCTGAAACCGATCTGATGAATTATTTTGCTCTCCCTAGTGAAAGTTAGGCTCAGCAGCCTCTGCTGAGTACATAAAAAATACCTGGTCAGTAATTAGTTTTTGCCAAACTCTCCTAGCAAAAATAATAAACAAAAAAATACTTCTAGTAAATAGAATCGACCTGGTGGATTTCTGTTTGACGTGGTAGACGTTTTGCCGAGTTCCTGGTGAACACCCAGGTGTCGTCAGGTCTGTTACAGAGGGGTGTATCCTGTGATCAGGAAATGCTACAAAACAATGTAATAAAACGACACTGGCAATAACAAACTTCGCGATAAGAATGACAGAACAAGTCTCATGCTGCTGACATCTTTGTTGCTCAAACACTCTCTTCTTTATTGTCAGGGAGCAAAAACAACAACCGTAAGTGGGAGAAATAATGTCATCCAAAAATTCCCCGAAACACTCCTCAATACTTTCACGGCTATTTCAAGAACATTCCAATTCACTCGACGTAGAAATTGAATTAAAGCGTTCCTACAGTACAGTAAAAGCGGCATGGAACTGAAATGTTGAAATTGGGCATTCGAAGTGAAGATCTACGGCGAATTACTCATCGTCTACCTAAACTCAAGATTTATTAAAATACAAACAATAGGCACGTGCAAGCGTGCATAGCAACTACCAATTATGTTAACTACACACTACGTATTCTTGTAGCAATCTCGAACATTCGACGTTTCCGCGAAACTCATGAGAGATTGCAGATTCGCGTAGTTATCATTTACGTTAAATAAAAGAATTTAGCGAGCTAAAGAGTTGAACGGCTATCTTGCATTCAAGAGTCAGTGAAATTTTATGGGCTGAGCCCTTCGATGTCATGCAAACAAACGTGGTGAAATAAAGCCGTCTCAAGTTATTACAAATGTTTGTTTAGAGAGTAGAGAGAATTCAGTGTTATTTGCCACGTTGTAATATTATGCACTAATATCTACTTTTCATTGTTTGGGTTTGATATTTTGCAAGGGAAGTATCGCACGCAAGACACGTGCAAAGCGTGCAAAAGGTGTTACGTTGTTTCTTACTACTGAAATTACGCCGTTTCGTGGCCTCTTCCCGAAAACCTTCGTCGCTACTCCAGCTATAGCTTAATATGTCCTCTGATTTGACTACATTCAAAATGGTCTGTTATTGATACTTTCCTGTTAAAGGCTTTGAACGAGAACAAAAGGGAAATATCAATATATGAGACACAATGCTCATCGGAGACATTGTTATTGATATATATATTTATGATTCAATATTTTCGTTATTAACGCAACGCGTAGCCAGCTTCAACAAAAGATAAAATGAATAATTCTATACTGTAAAAGGAAATGTAAGGTTCCAGATATTGGCAAGCTTGTTAAAATAACGATAATGACAAAATTCTGCTCACTAGAGATTTGAAATTTAGTAACCATACCTGTTGTTGCAGTCACTTATTAACTAATTATTTGCTTCACTTTGTATTATTCGACTTACCTAGTATCTATTTGAATTAGCCTGTGAGTAAGCAAGTTCAAATTTCTATAGTTTGCACATTTAGGGTGGAAAACTCAGTCGTCTTTTAAACAACGGTCCATGTCGACGGGCTGCTGCTACCTTGGAATACCAAGAATCCCTAAATGCAACAGTTTTTTACGTCATTTCCGTTTAGTTAGCTGTTTTGATCGTG
>BLFN01000473.1:11084377-11089377 GCA_014634225.1 Acropora yongei
TGTTCACACTGTTTGGCGCAAATAGAATCACTTTGGGTATTGCGCTTCGGGTAAATGTTTCTCAAAATCGATCTTCATTTATTTATTATTAATTATTATTATTTCTTTATTTCTGTAAGCCAAATGGCTAGGAGTAATCGAGAAATAACCGCCTAAAAGCCACATTTTCAGACGATGTCCTCGCTGTCTTCGAGGTTGTCCATATTTAATCTATCCAATACCAAGCCAAAGGTCTTTTGTAAAGAAGAATAGAACACAGGAAAGACTTTCTCAAGGAACCAACGCTTTGGATGCTCAATTAACGGACGGACAAAACTCAAGGCAGAAGCTTCGCTAAAATAGTTATATTCAATGGAATACAGATGGAGTAGCGCCGAAGCATACTTGCATGTTGCCATTACCGATCGTTCAAAAGCAACATATACCTTGGCCTTTCATTGCGCTCCTCTGTCTTTTGAAAGTAGCAAGTTCGGAAAAGCGCATTTACAATCATATTTAGGTTTGATTGCTCCACTGGAAACTGCTTTTACTTACTTTGTTTCATGTCCGTGTCTTAAGTCATCCCTCACACCGGCGGATAACTTTCTTGTCAAATCTGTAAGGAAGAGGGATTTGTCAGTTGAGGTGAGGAATGTAAGAGGGTTGAAATATGTGAAGGAGATTTGGTTTAAAAAGTGTGGGAATCTTGCATTAACAAGTTAAGCATTATTTTTTTTTTACGGAATGCGCCCTCAGTACTGCAGAGTTTCTTTTGACGATAGGAATGCGGCTCGTATGGATGATTTGATTTGCTATGTAACACGAGACAGGAGTGAGTCTTCCATTTAAGAGCTTTAAGAGCAAGGAGTTGTCATACCTTTTTGGTCGACGTTGTATAACGAATCTTTATTTTTCCTTTTTCATCCCCGTCTGGTCAACAAACAAGATGTTTCATCCTGTATGCTTAACAACGATATCATACACCGCAAAACGAAATGAACGAAATGATAACTAACTGACACAAATTACGACCACAACCCAAACAATAAGATGACTAAGAAAGAAAAATATCGATACTGTAAGATGTGGAAGTATGACGCAATAACGGTGAATGCACCCGTTCGTGAAATGATGTAAGTTAATGTTTCAGGCATCCAGCCGGCGCTATGGAGATTGTAGGTTCGATTCCTACGAGAAACATCTCCCCCTTCTTTTTAAGGACTTTCTTCGCCATTGTAATGTCACCAAAATTACATCATTTTTCATCTCTATGGCACGTACACGCACGCGCAGTTCCCAAAAAGTTCAAAGATGTGCCAGGCCAATGCCTTACAATATAAAGCAGTTATTTTGTTACTCTAGATCACACAGAAAGCAAAAGAAGTCGAGGTGGAAACGACAGGAAATCTGACCGCTCTTTCTACGATTCAGCAAATGTGCATGCGTACGTTTCGTTTATCACTGCGAACCAATGCGCATGCGAGTAGGCACTATAGGGAAGCTAAAACGACTCCTTTTTCAAATATATACATGCCATAGAATACACTGAGCGGACCGAGCTGAGTAAACGCTTTTCAAGGCTATAATTAGAAAATTACTTGCCCAGGGGAGGCGAAAAAAGTGATTGCCTTCGTGTACTTCTGTCGGTATTACTCGTCTACTTGGATAGGCAGTACTAACTGACGAAACGAAGTAAACAATTATCCTTCTCAACAAGCAGGAACCTTTGTTTACGTCAAATATATGGATAAACAAGCTTTTAGTGATCAGCCATTATCGTGATACGCAATATTTTTTCCTTTTGCCTACAAGAAAGACTATAGACTATTACGTGGAAAATTCTACAATCTTTCTGTTGAATGCGTTTTCTTGATGACTTTTCAGTCATCTCAAAAACTTAAAAGTTCAATTAAATGCTCAAATTCTGAATGACGATAGATAAGAATTTTTTAATTTCAGTAATTACATTAGCACTGTCTACAACTTTAAAAAAAAGTGCTTCAACTGAGAGGATTGGTGTCTTGATGCGGGTATGGAATTTGATGAGTGAGCGTTTATTTAAACACACCGCCCCGTCAACTATAACAACAAAACCTACACCCTAATTTCCACAAGGTGTTATGTTGTTAAATTTCTCAAATCTCTTAATACTATTTACAGTTTATTAAAATTGCTTAAACTTATTAATGTATTATAGCGTAATTTTCTAACGCAAGAGGAAAGCTAGTTAAGAGTCAGTTCAAGTAAAAGTTTCTGCATTAGTCAAGGTCACAAAAGGGTAGAAAGAAGCGAGTTCTACAGTTTTAGTCCATAATAGAAAAAGAAGCTTTTGTTAGATATTCAGTCTTAGGTCGAAGTATCCGTTAGAGTCAATTTGGTTATTCTTCCTATAGAAAAGAGACCAGTAAAAGGCAATAACGAGACAAACCATTAACTACCTAATACATTTGTTTTACGTTTGGCTAACACCGTTAAGTTTTCAGGAGACGGTATATCATTGGTCAAATTCACTGTTAGTCGCGCAGATCTATTCTGAAGCTGTTCTTCAGTAGAACATACATTGAAACCAAGTGTCCCTTTCTTCAAACTCCCGAACTCGCCCTCGGTTTCCATTTCTGGGCTTACTGAGCTTACATTTTTAAATGTTAGATACCAACTTCAATCGTCGTTTCCCTGTTGTCTCAGTAGACAGAGCAATGGATTACTGCGCGAGTGGTCGTGAGCTCCCATCACCAATGTAATGGTTGCACTAAAACATCTAATCCACCAAGTGCATGGTTGCACTAAAACATGTGTTGGAACCAGAGTGTCCCTTTCTACAAACTCCTGAATTCGCCCTCAGGTTTCCATTTCTGGGCTTACATTTTCAAGTATGCTATTAAGCTGACATTTTTAAATGTTAGATACCAACTTCATTTGCCGATTCCCTGTTGCCTCAATAGGCAGAGCATTGGATTACTGTGCGAGAGGTCGCGAGTTCACGTCACCAATGTAATGGTTGCACTAAAATATCTAATCCACCTAGTGCATGGTTGCACTAAAACACGTATTATAACCAACGTGTCCCTTTCTACAAACTCCTGAATTCGCCCTCAGGTTTCCATTTCTGAGCTTGCATTTTTAAGTTTTAGATGCTCATTTAGCTGACATTTTTAAATGTTAGATACCAATTTTAATTGTCGATTCCTTGTCGGCTCAGTTGACTGACACATCACCGAGATAATGGTTCACTAAAACATCTAATCTACCTGGTGCATGGTTGTGCTAAAGCATATATCAAAATCAGAGTGTCCCTTTGGACAAACTCCCGAATTCGCCCTCAGGCTTCTATTTCTGAGCTAACTTTTTTAAGTCTTAGATGCTCATTTAGCTGACATTTTTAATTGTTACATAACAGCTTTTTATTGTCGTTTCCCGGTTGGCTCAGTCGGCAGTGTGACGGATTACTGTGCGAAAGGTCGCGAGTTCACATCCACCGATGGGTACTTTAGACTAAGGATCTTAAAAGTAACGGAAGAGAAACTGCTGACATACTGCCAAATACCGTGGATGGATACAGACTAAGGTAAGGTGAAGTAAATTAGGCAAATGTGCTGTCAATGGTAATTACATCTATAAACTGTGAGGTTTTCTGTAAAGATAATAACCCGTAAATCCCGTCTCACAACCCTTCAGTGTTCCTATTACTGTAGGATCAAACAACCGACACTGTGTGTAAAGAGAAGGGATTATTTCCTCTAGCAAATCCTGCTAGGCTTGGCGGTGTATGCAGGAACAGTTAAACAATAAAACAAGTTCCAAAGCGAGGTTTGATTGCAGACAACTTGAGCTTCTATAACACTGAGTAGCCTTGAGAGAACTTGAAGAACTTCTTTACAAAGCTATCGACGTAAAAGAATGGAAGACTTTGAAGCTGGAATGTATAGTGTGCAAAAACGTAGTCTGATAGGTTAATTAAATATCTTTTTAAGAAAAAGTGCACAGTTACAGCCTTGGAAATTGTGATTTCGTACAACCTATATTTCATTTTACAACAAATCATGGAAATGAAGCATATTGTCGTGTTTAGGTATTCAGTGTCTTTGGGCGAAACCTAAGAGATGCATCAGACATTCTACTTACTAACTTACCTATAAGACTACTTACTTACATCCATGAAACTTAAAAAAAATGAATGTTAAGGAGCTTGTTCGGAGAATGCGAGTCATATTTCTTATGTTGAAAGAAAGCAACGTTTTATTAGAGTCTCCCAGGGAGGGTCCCTGTTCCCTTTTTTCCCTTCCAAAATTGCCCTATGTTCCCATGCTCCAACACGTTATCCTTATTTTTTCCCTTTTAATAAATTTGTTTACAGTGTTTTCGTCCTCTAATTTGTAAAGTTTTGTTCCCCTATTCTCTAAAAATAGGCTCATGTTCCCTTGTTCCCTTTGATATTTTGCTAATGTTCATTTTTCCCCAAAATAACGAGAGCCTCCGGTTTGTTTTCTTATGAAGAAGCTGTTTCTTTTTGTTTGGACAAAACACTAAACTCTATCACACCCACATCCGAAATCCAGAGAATCTGAAAAACTTGAATATCCCTAATAAGGGTAGGCAACAGGACAACACTCGTAGAAATTTCACTTGCGCAAGAAAGTGTATATGACAGAAGATTGGACAAAATTTATTCATCAATTCAAAATTTATGTATGAAAACCGATGAGATTCAAGCCGTGTAAGGACAAGAGAGCCTTGACGAGATGCAAGGCATCCAATAAGAAGCAGGCATTGGGTTTGATTTTCTATCGAGCAATGTTTGTGTGCGTTGAATTTGTTGGGTTTGGAGGTAACTAGATGCAATCCATATAACTTTATATGAGGAGCTGGACGAGACGCAAGGCATGTAGGTTTATGAGAAATTTTGCAGATGAATACGAAGAAGCACTTAAAAGATGGTTCTCATATAATGGCTTCGATCGCTACACTATGCGACCAGCGATCGCCGATTTTTCTTCAGCAGTTGGCGTTAATATGTTGATTCT
>BLFN01000473.1:11184070-11189070 GCA_014634225.1 Acropora yongei
TCCATCAAAGGAGACAGGCGATTGGCTGACCCGACGTCGCTTCCAGAAGCAGACGCCCGCAGCCGGTTTGCAGATGGAGTGGGTTCAGCCCTTGAGAAGGCCTTGAAGTGGAACACAGAAGTTATGGACTGGATTGCATACACTGAAAATAAAACACTTTCCAAATCCCAAGATCCTGACAACATGGATATTGTTATCGTGTTCGCAGACAAGAAAGCCCTGGGTATCATCGACACTTTTACCCCATTCGTGAACTTCAACCAAACGGCTAAAGAGTTTGCTGTTGCCATTAAGGGAGGAAAACTACCGTTAGAAGTGGAGGGGTATAATGTGTGGGTCAGATCTTTGTCGTCGTGCTCTTATCAATCCTGCAATGAAACCAAGACGCTTGCAGTTTCAGACAAGCCTCCTAACTGGAATGGAGGATCCGAGACATCCCAAACTAATGCCCGACTTCTTGGAGTCTGCGCTTCTCTGGTTTTGTTCGTAAACAAACTTCTGTTGTAGACGTTGCATGACATGACGGCCCGTGTCATGATCAATAGTGCACAAGAATTAGAGAGTAGTCCATAATAAACTCCAGTACATTCACCCCTTGTTATTAGATAACTCTTGTGATGAACATTCGTAAAACTTACAAACTCTCAGAAAATATAATCTAGAGCTAGCCTTAGTTATCATTTGATCAAAGTGGGTATCCCAGTTGTATGAAAGCTCATTAAATGTCACTCCTATAGTTTAAGTTTGTTCTTTCTTTTGATGTCCAGTAAAGGTACTGGGAGGGACTTTTTAGTCTTTTCTCTAAAAATCATCTCACAGGTCTTCTTAAGAATTAGTGTCATTCGATTCTCTGTAGCCGAGCATTGGATGTTACTTGTAAAGAAAATACATACCATGGTAACGTTGTAACAGTCAAAATTTTGACTCAACATGCACTAGATTGCATCTCAGCACATATCCATTACAAACTTGGACATTTCGACACGCCCCGGAACCCACTAGAAAGCTTCTGGCCTTCAGTCACTCAGGACTTCACCCTCAAACGATCAATCCTAGAAAGAACCCTACCTACTGCTGCTAGCAGCTACTAGTACTACTGCTAAAACAGAGGCAGTCTATTGGCCATAGAGCTTGAGGTGCATCTGTCCAGTACGAGTTATCTCTGTGACGTTACCATTGACACTTTTTGTCAATAATTATGTTTTTGTTAGGGTACGTTTTCTTAGGACTGCTTTGGTATTTGTTATCAACTTCGGTTTAAGAATAAGAGAAAATACTGCAGAATATGCTTCACATTATAAGCCTTCCAAAACAGCAGAACAGCTGAAAGCGGAATGTGAAACACTTGGCGGCGGGGGCCCATACGGAGTGTCTGGTCTGACTTCCGTAGCAAGTCAATGGCCAGCGGCACGAGCCCCTCTTAATTCACGGTAACACCTTCGATTCTCGCATTCTTGAATAACTGTAAAAACGGCTAATATGAAGAGGCGGAAGTTGTCATGCACGTGGAATCATGGGTGCAACCAAGTTACAGTGTACTGACAAGGTCTGCCTTCAATGCATTGCTAGCCAGCTTGCATGCCAGGTGTTCCGCCTGTTCCTCCCCTTCGAACGCCCAGCACGCAGACTAGTCCCAGTCCATTGCTTTCCATCAAGCCTGCAATGAGTCAAAAGCGTAAACCGCTGATCACGAGCCGTTCAGCAAGTTTTCTAGGAAATCGAGGAAGTTTTTATAATTTGCTGTCACCCATGAATGACCTGCTGCGATACCATAATAATCATTTCATGAAGGCAAGCTTCAAATTGCTTCTGCTGACACGTTAGTCGTGTTTCTTGCTCCATCAGATTTCGTTCTTACCTTCCAAAGTTTCGCCCTCGGCTATTGGTGAGTAGGCTAGCAGATCCTGTTGATTAACCATGTTACTGTGTAGCGGCCTCGTTTAGAACTATTCCCGTGTGATTTGAACCAAAGTAGGTCCGAGTAAAACGAGATTGGTCTTTCTGAAAAAATGCCTCATGGAAAGTAGCGTTTGAAAGCCTCCCAGACACACACCCTTAAGCCTCATTTTCACTGGCACGTTTTCCTTAACAAATCCCCTTGTCAAGGAAAACTTGTTGACTGTACATTCTAGCAAGTTCTCCTTGACAAGTTTTTCGTTGACAAGTTTTCCTTGGTAGTGTAAATGGAAAATATGACAAGTTTTCCTTGACTAGTGCACTTGGCAAGTAATTTACACTAGCAAATATCACCCTTGACAAGTTTTTCCTTGACAAGTGTCCTTGTTCAAAAACTAGCATGCCATTTTTTGAAGAAGGGCACTTGTCAAGGAAATCTTGTCATATTTTTCCATTTACACTGCCAAGGAAAACTTGCCAAGGAAAACTTGTCAAGGAAAACTTTTTTAGTGTAAATGAGGCTTTAGCGATTCTCGCCTTCGGGGATCCCAGGATCGTTCGTCGTCTAAGCCAAAAGTCTTGCTATGGCCCTGCAAAGAGTTAAGTGTATGGAAACGCGATGAGGTACTAGTTATTTTACTACGAAATGTCAACATGTGAGTTACGCGAATATGTTGCATCTATCTGGGGCTCTGGAACATTTTTGTCGCGTCTTCCTGTAACGGACATACAAGTGCGTCAATTCAATTCAATTTTAATTTAAACTCACACAAACATTAATTTTACAGTATTAAAAAAAGGAAAACAGAATACATATAAATATATACAAATTACATATAGAAGATGACAAATAGTACTAATGAAATATTTACAATTGTGATTAAGATGTAAAGGGAAAAAGAAAAGGGATAAATAGAAAACAAACAGTTTTTATTCAAGGTTGATTGTGAGGAGTTTGGGACACCTAGTAGACCTCATAGACCTTTTTCGCTTGCCCGTTTTTTTTTCCCAATACAGATCATGTGACGATTCCTAGGAGTTTTGAACTTTTGTTGTGTTCATTAAAAAGACCGCGTGCGCGCATGAAAATGTCCAACTTTGAAAGAAAATACTCCCCTGGGTATCGTCACATTGGGAAAACAAATTCGACAAGCGAAAAAGGTATATTCCCAACCACCAGAATGATGTAACAAGCGTTAGTTGCATATGTTTAGAGTTGTCAGTGTTACGAAACTGGAACTTTTGTTGTCTTTCGACATGCAAAATTTCTTTGTTCTTTGTTTCTTGTTGTTTCTACTTAAAGTAGGCTCGCTTCTAGTTAGTAATGCGCCGAGTTGGCGTGCGCTAAAACGGTAACTGCTTCCTTCCATGTGGACCTTCAGGTCCAGGTTCAATTCAAGGACATCGAGGCCCGTCTTTAGCCTGGTGTTTTGGTTTTCAGGGATATTAATTTTCTCATCGGGCTTCTGGAGCCACATTTGGTACCTTCACGCTATGTCGATGTCAAATACATTCTTGGAGACATAGGAGATAAAGTGCATATTGGGCAAGAGCTTGCAACGACTAGACAATTAAATAAAGTTCCTTTTCTTTCCTTTTCCTTTCCTCCAGCAGATTTCGTCTTTACCTTAACTTCGAAAGGTTCAAATAAAATAGAAAATAGATACCTTAATTCAAATCATATGACAGCCCTCGAAGGCTGAATTACAGCAGGCTACCAGATACTGTTTATTGACCATATTACTTTGTAGCGGCTTCGCTTAGTACTATTCAGGTGTAATTTGAACCAAAACAGAGCTGAGTAACGCATAAGGAGGGGGACATTGGGGTATATTAGAAACCGCAAAATCGAAGAAAAAGTCATCAAAAACCGCCAAAAGATTCGGCCAAAACCGAAAACCTCACTTTCTCTCAAAACAGGAAAACCAAAAAACCACATTGGACACTAAAACCGAAAAACCGCTATTATTTTCTACGAAAACCGAAAACCGGATGCTAAAAAACGAAAAATCCGCAAACCGCAACGAACACCAAAACCGAAAAACCGAAGAGTTACCCTCATAAATGTCAAGGAAGCAAAGTTGGGTGTGTGTGTGTGGGTGAGTGAATGAGTGACTCATGAACGAACGATCGAATCAAATGAATGAATGTGATGAACAGAATTGTTTATTCTTTTTCGCAGCGTTGAGATGAAGTTGTTATTTGCCTTGTTGTTCGTTACGGTGAAGAGTGGATGGTCTTGGCAGTGCAACATCTACTTTGGCCCAGCTGGAGTTACAGAATGCGTTCAGATATCAAGATACAATAACCAACACCAGTGGGCCACGTGCCTCACTGATGCTTACATCATACAAAAAAGTCACCACAAACACGGCTGTACAGATAGAACTGTGACATATTGCTGGTACCAGTGCATGCTTGAGGTTCATAATAAAGAATCTGGTTCAGTTACGCAAGATTGCTCCTGCAAAGATGCTGGTTCTATTACTCCAAAGCCATTCACGGGCTTGCTCACCACAACTTTACCCCCAGGCTGCTACAGTCCTTCTGGAGACTCGTGTGACTGGTACCGCAACTGCTTGGAAAAGAAGTATCCGTGTGAAGACACTTCCAATGCGTATGCGATTAGATACGCGGAGAGATTTTGCAGATCGTATGATGAGCGATATTCTTCATTCAGTGCGGCTGGGCAGAAATGGATGAATGCAGTTCGCAAGTGCCTCCAGGTTTATTTGGTCCCTTTATTGCGTCCTTGGTTTAAGCCAACTTGCCAAGAAATACGAGAGAAAGCATTTGCTTCTCATACTCCTTGCTACTTGAACCCTGACAAAGACGCACCATCCGTCTGCGATCTCAGCTGTTTTGATTTCTTCAAGATCTTCTTTACTATCAAAGGATCTTTTATCAACATGGATACAGCGGGGGAATCGTTTAAAGGAATGTTGACCATTGGAAGCAAATGCGGTCCAACAAGTCAAATTCCAAAATGCTTTAAAGAAAGCAAAGATTGGATAACCAACAAAGCTGTCAAAACCTACAACAGGTTTGTGAACATCTTCAAGATCATTATCAAAAATATTAAAAAGTCCATAAAACGAGACAGG
>BLFN01000473.1:11264997-11269997 GCA_014634225.1 Acropora yongei
GATTTGTTACGCTTGGTTGACTTTGGTGGGCAGCTGCCCCGAATTTACAGCTCGTAATATTTTGGGTTACATATGAAAATTTTCAGACTTACAGTCAAGAAAGGGTCCTGCAGGCTTAACACACGTGGCTACTTAACTATGCAGAGGAGGAGTGCGATGGTCATGTTTTATCCTTAGTCATGTGTTTTTTGGCTACGCTCGCCTTTGAAAAGATTATGCTGTCAAGTTGTTGCGTTCTTTGGTTGGATGACGTCACATCCTCCCTCTACCCAACTCTCTCTTTTGAACTAGACCATTTTTGAGTTGAATGGTCTTGAGAATTCGTAGTTCAAAAAGTCGCACTTTTCGTCAAAGTCATGGCTTAAAATTAGGCAAGGTAGGGAATTACGGTTTGAGCGCCCCACATCTTGGTTCTAGCGCCCCACACATACGTGAAGTAAAATATCGAAAGTAACTAGCTTCTTTCGCTTTTGTATTAGCTACCGACACGGTTAAATCAAGCAAACATTACAACGCAATTTTCATTGGCGCTACTCGATTCGCATCACAGAGACATCAATAAACACTTTCTCTCTAATTTAAGGTTTAATGTGTTTCGTTGGGTATTGATCGAGATTGAACTCGATTTATGTGGACGCCGTATAAAGGTCGAGCGAAAACTATGATTTACACAAACACACATAAACGTTTACTTACAAAAACGATTTATTGAATTCGTTTAATCATATGTTTAGTGGGGCGCATAAACTAGTAGCACGGAGCGCTGGAACCAAGATGTGGGACGCTCAGACCCGGGATACAATGGTACAAACAGGATACAATGGTAGGTACCTGTAGTACATACTTTAGTATAAATGAAAATGTATGGTGACTTTTTGATCATAGTACCACCATGGATAGTAGAAGACTTTTCACTATCCATGGTACCACTTTGAAACTCGTACTTGTAGTCTTCCTCGTACTCCAATCTGAAGGTCGCTAATATCGGCGTCTAAACCGCGTTTCGATACAATGGTCCTCTTTGATGTCGCTTCGATTCTATTTCTGACGGTAAACTTCAATTCCAAGGGCGCAACAACACCACGACAAAACGTTTCTACATTTTTCTAAATTAGAAAACTACTAGTGGAAAGGATAAGCTACAATAAAAACAGATCTATACATAATTATGATGTTGATCGAGACATATGAAAGTTACATATTTACGTAAAAGCAGCATCAAATTACGTGTTCCATAAAGGTGTCTAAAAAAAAACATTTCCCAGATCGACAGTAAAGTGAAATCATTTGCGTGCTGTTCGACAACTCTAACGGTTGATGAACTTTAATAGGCCATTTCCGAGTTCACCTCCGCCTCCATTTCAAGTGCTAAGTGCGAAGTCTTTGTTATGAAAATATTGAAATTGGATCTAATTACCATAACAAAAATTTCGCACTTAGACTCGCTTTGAAGGAGAGACCTAGGCGAACTCGGAAATGGCCTATTCAGTCTAAGCTGCCTTTTTCAGTACTGGAACAAAGCAATCTTGTGTTTCGATTGGGAACCCAACCACGATCGATGGTCGTATATAAACTAACTTTCCCTTGACTTGACTTGCGACATACCTTAGATTCGTGACTTGAATGCTAGTTCCTGTTCAGAACCATTTCTACACAGGGCTACGACATATTCTTTGATACAAGAGACATTTCTGGCGATCAAATTCTTTCTATATTCACATATTCACACGCCAAAGAGCCGCCACATTTAAAGAGAATATGTTAGGGCAAGTTACTGCCCAGCGGACAGAACGGCAAAACGGCTGATTGGCTGAGCAAAAATGACGTAGCATACAAATTTTGCATTCCTGCTGTTAGAAGCTGTTAGATGGGTTAAAAAGGGCGAAACTAAGATTTGCTCTAAAACCCGAAACGACACCACTGAAACAAGCGAAACGACCGAAACAAGTAAAATAGTAAGCAAATAACTAAAAAAGTTAAAAAAACAGCCTTGATCTCTGGTGCGTTACTATGGCAGCCTTATCCTCTGAGTATGTTTCATCTCCATGTGTGAAATCAGAACGGAAATGCAACGAAAAACATACATTTTACAGTTTTGCTTTGTGCGTTCCTTTAGTTTGCTTGCAGGTATCAGTTACATCAAATTAAATTTTGGAGTTTTTCCTATGGAGCATAGCAATCTGATCCGATCCATGACCTTAGTGTACAAGTTTAATTTTTAATCCACTAATAGGAGATAATTTAACCGGATGCTTGGGTTTAAAAAATTGATTGGAATTGCTGACTTTTTTATTTACGTATTTGATTTGGCGTTAAAAATAGAATTTTTACATATCAAGATTGTAGACCTGAGTGGAGCATGGAGCCCTAAAGCAGATGACGTGGAGCCCTTCCTAGAGCCCTGAAGTTTTTGTCTTGGAGCCCTGGAGCCCTGGAGCCCTAAACCCCTTTGGGACCCTGACCCTTCAGTACTGCAGCAAAGCAATCATGTGTTCCAATTTGGAACCCAACCACGATGATCGTAATTTCATGATACACTTTCCCTTTACTTAACTTGCAACATACCTTAGATTCGTCACTTGAATGTTAGTTCCTGTTCAGAACCATTTCTACACAGGGCTACGAAATATTCTATAATACAAGAGACATCATTGAAGGGCATTCTGGTGATCAAATTCCTTTCTAAATTAACATATTTCACTGTAAAGAGCCTCCACATTGAATATGGATAAGTTGGTGACGAGATTGATGTAAGTTAAGGACGGAAAAACAGCTGATTGGCTGAACTTAAATGGCCTTTTTCACTTTGAGCATGGAACTATAGACATCATCAAATAGACTGTCCTGGTGCTTGAATTTGGCAGAATGCCTCCAATTCAAATGGATTGCACAAGGAATAATAGTTATTATTATTATTATGATCAAATTCATTCATGATAGCAAATGTTGTGGGATTTCAAATTTTTTTATTGTAGTAGTTCTGTTCAAGAAATGAAGCATGCTTTGAGGCTAAATTCACGTTTTCTGAAATTCGAAGCTTGCAATGAGCCTTAAATGATATTGGCAACTGTTGCAAACCGATGACAAAAAAATTAAACCACCCGCACACCGCTAAAACTGATATCGTGATGATGAGATATCGTGAAAACCCCCTATAGAGTGAATCAAATGCGGTCTGTTGTGAAACGCAACAATAATTTATACACGTTCTCACTATTTGCTTTGAAATGGCTTTTTAGATTAAAGTACATGTTAAGAAAACATAACTTTAATTTTCGGAGGTGCCAGGCCTCCTGGGATGCGCTAAATTACCCAAAGCACCACCCCGGGACTGATAAGACAGGCAAATGCCCTGCAGTTGCCCGGGGGGGGGAAGGGCACAGCTGCAGTTGACTGATGCATTACAAGATAGATAGATAGATCAACTTTATTTAATCACACTAGCCTATTTAAAATATATTAATAAATTTTATATAGCGCAATATCCATAGAAATGTTCAATGCGCTTTACAAGATATAGAAACAAATGATGATGAATTGAAGTCAAAGTAAAAATTCAAAAGTTGATAGACTATGCAAAAGCTTTCTTAAAACAATGGGTTTTCTACAATGGCCCACAGGGGACACGCTTCAAACAAAAATGTCCTGGTGCTTGAATTTGGCACAATGCCTCCAATTCAACTGGGTTGCACAAGGAATAATTGTTATCATGATCAGTGTGTCATGAAATATTTTCTGTAACTCACTGAAAGATAATTTACCTGAAAACTATTTCTGCAGCATCCATTTCATCTGGGTTGTACAAGGAATAATAGAATAACAGTTATTATTATTACTGATGGACTCCCTTCCCATAGTTTGTTGTCAGTACAGAATGAAAACTTTTCTCTAATTCACTGAAAGATGTTTACCTGAAAACTATTTCTGTATATAGTATCTTTGGCCACCCTTGCTTAAGACTTTTAACTTCTTCTATATCAGATTTCATGTACACTATGTAATAATTATTACTTTTATTTTGGGCACACCATTGGAGGTTTCTTCTTCTTTTATCATTTTTCTAAATTGAAGCAGTAAGCCATCTTCCATATTCCCTGGCCAAAAAGCATTTACATGACCTACTTGTATTTGATTCTTGCCACTTTTAAAAGCCTCTTTCATTATAAAATAGTTGTTTTCAAGGGGTAGTAGCCAACTTTTTCTCAGTGATACAGAGAATGTTGCCTATATATTGTATTCACTTTTACAAGGGGAAATCCAGTCAATGTTAAAGCTAGCAATGTTATGGGATCTATTTTCTCTGTCAGGAGTGTTCACATGGCTGAAATTTCTTCATTTTGCATTCATTTTCAAATGTTTTTGTTTCTCTGAGGACTTTACTTTGCTGTTAAATCAATATTAGTGTTTCTCCATTGACAACTCGTGATTATTCCTTTAAAACCTGAAATTTTCTGATGGAGATGTGCATAATGATTTGCTGGTTGAAGTTCAACAATCAGTCAAGAAAAAGTAAAAAGTTTACAATGGAAAGTAAAAGAAAAACATTTCAGATTGGAAGGATGCAGGACCCTGCAATAAGAGGGATTCCCACTAAACATTATAACTCAGAACTACTTCGTAATAAAAAATATTTATAAGCTGAGCCTTCTCAACTGTGTTCATGCAACTAAGAATCCCAGAGATCTGCCTTCCTCTTGCTGATCATGACTCCAGTTTTTTTCACTAGTTCAGCCCAATTTGGAGCACTATGTGGTGAAACTGTGCCAGCTTTATTTCACTAGTTGCTCATTGTTCTTTTGACACTGTCAGTTTCTTTTTGCTAATACCTATTGTAATTGCCTTTAACTTTAAATCATTACATACACTGAATATTGGTAAATTCTGTTGGAAAGAGACAAGACACAATTGGCACTTATTCTTGTCACAGAATCAAGGGAAGCACAATTCAGAACATGCTTCATTTTTGCTCTTGAAATGTCTTAAACACAAACACACCTTTC
>BLFN01000473.1:11317000-11319500 GCA_014634225.1 Acropora yongei
GTGCAAGAGAACAATCTGGTTTATTTCCCCCTGACCTTGTTTGTGACATGCATTTTATTTTACATCACAAGGCGATATTAACATGATTTAGCAGCGTACTGTTAACAGATTCTGACCATTTTTGCACACATGAGTCCAGGCAGTTGGCTTTATTTGAAATGGAAGGTAGAGAGATTTTCTTGTCCTTGTTCTCGAAAAACTTAATGGCACATACCATTTAAGGCAATCCACACCTTGCCCCTCCCCCACTCCACCTTAAACAATCCGCAGCACCTCCCCTACCGGCACCAAGGTCAAGTTTGAGCGAAACAGTACGTGAGTCAACACACGAGGCGATAGAAAAAAAAACATAGACACCACTTTTGGTTATATTTCCAATCCCGATAGTTGAACATGCTTTAAAAAAAGAGAGAAAGTCAAAACATGGTTTCGTTGCCGCTGTAAATTTTAGACCAAAATGAAGCGGAATGTTGTAAATGAGATTTCCTTATTCCACAAAAATTATTGCGAAACGACATCATGCGCGCAATGCAAATTGGTCCGTCATGGGTCTTTAAATGAGCTCTCGGACAAATACATGTTTGCCGTGCGGAGATCCGTCGATGTACTTTTCAAATACTAGTGAAATCTACTGATCACTCACCCGTTTCAAATTCAATGAATGTCAGCATCAAATTATCAAAAAAACTAATAGAGTACAACAACAACAACAATGACAGAATACAAACTCTAAAAAGGGCGAAAATGACGTGTAAAGGTAAAAATGACCTTGCTCGTCAAAGACTGAGCTTGATGATGCATCTCTCATTTCTAAATGTCGGTTTCGTCACTTAAATATATCTCTCTCTGTGACTGTAGTAAAAAATTTTTATTTATTTATTTATTGCATATTCAGTATTTATTTCTCCTAAACTACTAATACTCTCACTAAACTATTCGCCCATTACAGTTCACTCGACGGAGGCCTAAAGATCAATCTTTTTACGATGGTATTCGATGTTCACCAACCCCTCCGATGAAACGTAACCCTCGTGTTTTGACTTTCTCGCCACACTCCGACTTTCTGTAGAAAGTAATGCGAAGTCCCCAACACAAGTTTAAGGTCAGGGATTGCGGATCTTACATCTAATAAGCGCTGTAAAAATTGATCATGAAAGGTAACTTGAATTGTGTTTATTCTCAGTTTGTGTGCAGTAAATAGTTGAGCTGTGTTGAACGTTCCACAGAGGGACATTATGTAACAATTAGAAACACAGAGGTGAAGCTAGCGAACAATGAAGAAGATTTGTAGACTAGGGAAAAGATTAAAACCACAATGAAAGGCAAAAATTGAATTAGGTAAAAAATTGGAAATCTTCGTAAAGTTTGATGTGGAGCATTTATTTCTTATTTTGTCAAGTTTACGGGAATTTTTGTTTTTTGGTTGGTGAAAAAGGCATTTTTAGGGCGAATCATTTCAAGTTGTTATCAATTAACAGAAGTTTTCTTTAAGGACTCTAAAACTGAATGTTAGCTGCGTGCGGGAGAAATGCCTAAGGTAACCTTTGAATGCTGAAATTGTTGATTGACCGTCGATACACAACACAGAGGCGCGTTCCAGTTTACCCTGTCAATGCGAAATGCTCACAAAATCACAAAGACACTGAAGAAAAGTACCAAAAAGAGATTTGTTGGTTTCGTGAGAGATGATAATCTTCTAAGATTGAGTGGTTCTTAAGAGCTGAGAGTTCCGCATTCCTAAATTTTTCGAGCGAGCGTGTTGGAATGTGGCAATAATTAGTAAGAGTTAACTCACGGGCTTGTTTCATCAGAGACAAAACTGTGACCCACCTATCGTTAACTAAAAGATAAAGCACTCAAAGGCTTTTGAAATGTTACATGGGTTGTATTTAGCATATCTTACTTTAAACGTGGAATTTTAGCAATATCTGCGACTGCACGCACGATGACGCTGTAAAATAAGACTATTGCACAGGCCAAATCCAAGTGATTATTGATTGAAATTTAATTAAAATGAAGCATTGAATAAAGTCGCAGTTGCAAAGGACGTGACCGAGGATATTAAGTACCAAACCCATCAAGACGAGTGTTTTATTCTGCGATAGTTGTTATTTATTGTTAAAGAAAGCAAAATTACAAAAGCCAAAGGATTACTCAACAAATATATACTCTTTGGAAAAATAAAATCAATTCTGATTAAAAATTGATCTGAACTAACTGTATTTCAACCCAAGACCATGCAAATGAGGATTACTTTCACGACGAGTGTCCTCGTTTGAGGCCCTATTAAAAGAGGAAGTTGCACCGTGAACTTGAGCAATTTGGATGCTCGGCCGGAGAAAATCATTCAGTGAATAATGGAATCAACCCTGGAACCTGGAATAGAGGAGCTGCACAATTAAAAGGCAGCCATTCTGAAACAAAAAAAAGCCCATCTCTGACAATATTCTGACTCTAGGTACATAAAACTGTATCACCGACGAAGCTATTGCGTTTCTGT
>BLFN01000473.1:11332000-11335793 GCA_014634225.1 Acropora yongei
CAGGCTTCTGTACGCAATTGCTTAAATTGCGTTCATAACTGCGATGATCATAGCTTACTAATGTCACTACTGCTATTTAATCTTAATCTTCAAGCACTGCATCAAACTCCCTAAGGCAAGGTGAATTTTTTGTGCTGGTGTATTGACCCAAAGCCTTTGTAAAGGTGGTGCATGTATTATTTTGTTCAACTCTTTTTGGCATTCAGTGCAAATTATGCAGTATGCTTTTATAACTGTGAATCTTTCAATATATGTAGAAAAATGTGAAGCTTGTGTAGCTCTTACAAAGCACTGTAGGTGGTTGCTCATCCCTAAGGTAGCTATCTGATATAACCCCATGGATTTCTGTGGGTCAGGCTTTCTTACCCTGGTCACCTCTGGAGAATTAAATTCTTCTTTTGCCCTCAGTCTTGAAAACCATCAGCTACATACCCATCAAAGTGGTATTTTGTGGTTTAGTCTTGAAAAATACACTTCTTCTATGGTTTGTAAAAGTCTAATCGAGGTCAAATTTCTAGAGAGTTGCAATGAAGATGTACTGTAGTACAGAAGTTGCCAGTAAAACCTTTTTTTTATTACAATTTAGTATCAAGTTGATATGGATCACATTTCCTCTATGAAGAGATAAGGAAGCTGACGTTTTTGAGGAGGTTAGCCCTTCATCATTGCAAAATGAAGGGATTGTAGCTAGGTTGTGTGTTTTCATTAGCATGACAAAAAAAATAAAACTAACATTAAAATCAGGAATGAAATCATAAATGTGGACAAATGCTCCCAAGAAACATTAAATTTTTTCAAGATAACATCTTGTTTATATGTAAAAATTATTCTAAGTTTAAAACAAAATATACTCAGGTAAAGGAAATTGTACTCTTGAGAGGAGCACCTGATTTTCAGTTGCTGTCAGAGCTATTTTTGTTACACTTCAATGGGTTATGATACTTAGAGAGCTTTCAAATGTCACTTAGATCTTTGTTCTTAAGAAGGGATGATGGTCATTTACATGAAGCTGAGCAAGAAGGAAGCCAAGTAAAACTCTTTTTTCATGTGACAAATGAAGACTCGCTCTGAATAGGGAGATGTTAGAAATTATTCCTACATGTGCAAGTGAGGCTTTGCACTTTGTACGTGGTAATATTTTTAGCTTGTGGCCTTTGGAGGCCTAAGGTATCTGTTACATCGGATGTCATGTCTTTTCATTTTTCATAACATACCTTTGTATCAAAAATCTCATCCTCAAGATTGACCAAAGACGCTCAAAATGTAATGTTCTTCATAGTTTTTGTGGGATTTAAAAACATGACATAAAGAAAAAATTGTCATTTTTGAATATGAAAGAAAATAAATTCCTTAGTACTTATGTTTAATTAATTAATTAATTAATTTGTCTATCAAGGTTCAAATAGCAGTGAATGTACTGAAGCGATTATATCACTTTTGCCTGGTGATGTTTTATATTCCTCCTTTGGTTAAAAATATTATGCAATGTAGTGTATGCTTGATTGACCTCTCACCACTAGTACTTTTCTGGGCCAATGAAACAAACTACTGAAATAAACTTATTAGGTCAAGAATTCCAACTGGCAGGAGGCAGACCAGTTGGCTATATATGAGTGCTGCGGAGGAGTTGGACTAAGGAATGCCTGGAACAAATCCAGATTTCATGTCTGGCGCCCTCATAACAAAATTAATCGGTCATACTGCTTATATAATGTGGTCATTTATAGAATCAGAAAAATGCGGTCCCTTTTGGTTGAGTCAACGTTTTATTTCCAACCTTATGAGCTTACTCAGTGACTGCATCTGTCTTTGCTCTTCAACCTTCATACGGTGCAGTTACCGAATTCATTGAATTCCCTGGGCTTGGAAGAAATAGGAATGAACTAAACATGGTACCGAAAACTGTGAAATTTTTCCTGTGCTACTGCTTGTTTCGTGTATTTTGAAGGTCTGCTAATTAAAATATGCTTGGTTTAGATGAAGCCCTGGTACCTTATATAGTTTTTTTTATAGGAGTCAGGCTGATGTTGTGGTCTTCATTAATGCCTCCAACCTCTGCAAAAGTATGTGACCTGAGTCAATCTCAACCTGACAAATGGCCTTTTGGCCTGATCCTGTTGAGTTGTGTCACTTGCTGTACTTTGCAAGAATGATTGACCTAATTATGACTTTACTTATGAACTGGTTTCGAAATTAATTTATACATCTACTATGCCTGCATTTGTTGCTTGTGCTTTGGATGCTTAGTCTGTTCTGAAAATTGGACAAAACTACTGAGACTAACTTACAGTTCTTACAGATATGAAATGTATGCCTAACTTGTGTGCTACTGTCAGCAACTCTGATGTCCGCAATAAATAAAAAACAAAAATTTTCTCCTCCACCCAAAATGACTTTTTTCTTACTAGTCTTACAATGACAAGACAGAGATGATAGTTTTAGTGAAAACCCACAGAAAACTATTACTGATAATATGCTTTGAAAGTGTTCAATTATTATTTTAAATCCACTTTCATTCAGGTTAGAACGTATCATATCCTCACAAAAGAGTGAACTTCGAAGTCTCGCTAAAAAACATAAAAGTCCCCAATCCACAAGATTAAAAGGAGTTCAGAGGAGAGCAACTGAATCAAAGGTGAGACAGTTATTATTAGTCATTTCTAGTGATTTTAAGTTTTATACTGCTACAGAAAAAGTAGTGGCTGATGGATTGAAAATTTTTAGGGTTTGCACATGGGAATCAATAGTATTAGTAGCTACATGTATGATGTTGATACATGAAAGTCATGTATTTGAACTGCGGATTGAAACAAAGTTTGAAGCGTGTGACGCTTGAGTTTTCTTCAGGCTACGCACTTATGTAGTAATGAGGAAAGCCTGAAAGAAATTCGAACCTGACCTTTGGGCTGGCATCACAGAGGTCAAGATTCGAATCAAGTTCAGGCCTGAATTTCTCAGGTCGTCCTCATTACTACATAAGTAGCGTTGAAAAAACTTTGAGGATCATAATTATTCTTCAAACTTTATTATTAATAACTAATAATAATAATTATTATTATTATTATTATTATTATTATTAATATTATCATTACTATTATTATGATTGAAGTGAGATTGCAGTTGCTAATTTGGTATCTATTTTAGGACTGTTGATTTGTCTCTCATTGAATATGTGCATTTTTTATTTCAACAGGCAAACCAGATCAGACCTTGGTTAGTTGATCGCAGTACGAGTCCACTCATCAAGGAAGTTTATGTTAAAGGTTCAAGGAACCAATCCACTCAGACAGATAAAATACCTGATAGAGGTAAGTATATTTCCACAGAGCTCTTCACCTCGTGGAGGAGTCAAGAAAAAAAAGTGTTACTTTGACATGAAATGTTTATCATTAGTAATATTACTTCTCTCTCAACTTACACACAGCTTGTACTTTGGAGGAAGGACACAGGGAAGATGAGGTACTATGAATGAGCTTGTGTAATATTGCACTTACAGCAAACTGTACTTGTATGGCAGGAAATAAAAATAGAAAAGATTGTCAGATAAAGACTGTCTTATGATAGAACTTTGGTTTTAGCCAGAAGCTGATGATGGTAACTTATCAAAGGGGAGACGAAAAAACGTTTTAATAACCTCTTGAATTCTCAAGAACATAGTACACAGTTTATATCCACTAGTGATTCAAGAGAGTGCAACATATTTTGATCTTATTGTGATTATACATATCTAATGCTGGTCACTTTGTTAATCGTTTTGTTTTGTTTGTTATCTTTGTCAAAAACTAGGCTCATG
>BLFN01000473.1:11336717-11339217 GCA_014634225.1 Acropora yongei
CACATGCTGTGCCAGAGCCACTAGAGCAGAGACTTATAAGAAACCAGGTTCAGTTTTTTAATGAACCAGACTCTAATAACTTCTCAATTAGAATGATAATTAGATTGGTTGACCAGGAGATTGTGACTTCTTTTCCCACAGTAGTCAAAGAGAATAAAGAACTGAAAAACAGGTTGACCAATTTAACGAATGGACTTGAGGTATGGCTTCCACTTATTTTACTTGTGATATCTTTTGTTTTATTGACGTACTTTAGGTGAATTACAATAATGGAACAAAGCAAACATTAGTCTGATTGGTCAGTCCAATATTGGTTAGTCCACTCAAATCTTGGCAATTCATTCAAAGTGCAGGAAGACCACTACCAGCTTTAGGACCGATCAATGGTTGTTTTTTCTCTCTCAAGTTCCTTGTTTGTTTCTGCAATTGTGACACGGTTTGAATGAAAATTGCTGGTTTTGTGAATACTTTGGTTTCTACTTATCTTTTATGGAGGAAAGTTTTTTAACTGAAAGAAAATCATGGCGAGATATTGCCAATGTATAAAACCTGGTACGTAAAAAAAAACAGTTACTACAGTGTTTGGGACCTCGAAACGTAGAAGACACACAGCAAAATCTCCCATATCCTGGCATTGTCTTCATTGTAAACAGAGTTTTCAACACACGATTGAATTGTTTTTCCTTAAAGTCATGGCGATGAAAAGGAGTGTCTTTTCTTGCATTAAATGATATTTTGAGTGCAAAAAAGGGGCAACAAGAATAATTGATTCATCTACAGGAGACAATTCAAAACTAGCATGCAACTCATAAATATTAGCTTAGACATGAAAGATGTCTGATATCCTCTAAAAACCCAAAACATAAATCCAAGGTGTAAGTGAGGAAGTTGTTTTGACAAATTTTGTTTCGGTATAGTTACGATGATATAATAAAAATGTTTATCCAAAACGCAAGGAGTTACAAGACTCAATGTGAAAACAGAAGGGGAAAAGGTACTGCTTCGAAAATTTGTTTCAACTGTCCAACACTTTTGTTGTGGGCTGTCATATAGGAATTCCCTTTTACTAGTAATGGTTTATTTAATTTTGAAATGATGCAGATATAAGTAACTTCACAAACAAGGCAGAAATGTTTATTGTCATCAAGGTAATTCCTCTCCAAAATGTTGTTTAATAGTTTGTGGTATGAGGATTGCTTTAAGTCATTAAAAGAAAAGTCTTAAAAGAACTGAACGGGCCAAAAAAAATTGAATATTTAAGTGAGATGGTGTGTGAAAACCACTTGTGCTGAACGAGCAAGAAACTTGAAAGAGGAAAAACAAACATCGATGGGTCACAAAAAATTTAAATCTGGTAGTGGTCTTCCTGTCCTTCGAATGAATAGACAAGATTTCAGTGTATTAACCAATGAAATTCCAGATTGAACTGACCAATCAGACCAACCTCGTCTTTGTACAATTATGGTGGAACATTCACCATACTTCTACTTGGTTAAAAGAGCTTTAGGAAAAATTAATAGTTAACACAACCCAGACCTACAATACATGGTTTACGTGAGATAAGTCTCAAGTCTATATTTCTGGTTGCCCTCTTGTGGGTTTTACACAATTGAAAGCCCTTTTATATTCACTTTAAGGCAGGTATTAAGAATGCTCCAAAAAGCTGTCTTGTCCCATCACTTAAATTTTCATTATTTATTTTTTCAGTCTTTAAAGAAAAAGGTTTCTTTTCCAAAGGTAAGTATCTGGGAAAGAAGAAAGAATGAGTGAATTTGTATGATCCTCACATTTTTTTATGCACTACTTACACAATAACAAGAATGGCCTGTTACCCTCAAAGCTTCACTTCTTGACCAGCTGTCCATTTTGTGGGCAATCTTTCATAATTTGGGCATTATCCTTTAATGTACCGTCGACTGGTTGGTTCACTTGGTTGGGCATTGGGTCTTAAAATAGCTGAGGGGAAAGTGCTGCCTCTGTAATGACATCTGCAAATGGTTAGACTCCCTAGTCTTCTCGGGTAAGGATGATAAACTGTAGGCCTTGTCTCACAACCCCTCAATGTTCATAACTCTGTGGGAGGTAAAAGAACCCACAATTTCAAAGAGTAGGGCACAGAGTTGTCTGTAAGAAATCATGTTTTCAGGGAACAAAGCCACTCCAAGCTACTCTTAAAATCCAAGGGTGAAGAGAGCATATACTATACTATTTGCTAAAATTGAAGGGCATTTCAATGACAATGAAACAGGACTCCAAACTTGATACTGTACTGTCCCTGTGCTTTAAACAAGTGATTTTTTTTTCCAGATCAGTCCCGAAAGTGTACTTTCAAAAGCAGAAGTTCCATCAACAAGTACACAAGTAGATATACAAAGCAATTATTGCCAAGAAGAGTAAGTAAGAGCAGCAAAATGAAAAAAATTATGTAAAGCCTGGAAAGGTACTGTGAGTTCATTGGACACCTGTTTTGTGTTCAATGTGTAAAGTGGCAAATTGACGC
>BLFN01000473.1:11364693-11371070 GCA_014634225.1 Acropora yongei
AAACTTGGTGACTTAACTACGATCTTGGGCAACTTCTTTTCATCAACCTTCGATTAGATATGGAAGGAAATTCCTGCCAAGAGTCAGTGTCCGTCGAAGATCTTTGTGGTCTTGGTATCGTACGATTTTTCTTTGTTTTATCATCGTGGGAGGGATATGGGGGTAAGGGTAGTTAATTGACCAATGAATGGACTTGACAGGCCTTTATCTACGAGTTTTCGGTTGTTCGTGTTTTTTATTTTTCTTCTTCGGATTCACTGTTTTTTTTTCTCAGTCAGCGCTGGATATTATTTGTCGTTACTTTTTTCTATCGTTGTCTTCATCTGGTTTTTCATCTGCTCAGTTTAGTAGAAGAGTTGTCCCTGCAACTAGGGCGAGCAAGCCTGGGTCCATTCAAACTCCTTAATGCTTAAACGCTGAACACTGGTTCTCCAGTCCAAAAAGTGTAACTCAGTTGCCCCTTTTGCTCGGAACACTAAGTGTTGATACATAAGTGGGTGTATTAGATTTGTTTAATGATAATTTGATGAATCTCCTTTGCACCAAATGCAACAGAGGTGAGTGGTTTTCTCTTTCTTTCACAGCGTTTAAGCAAGAACACTTTCAAAAGCAAGAAACAATGCCAGTGTGCCTTGCTATTGTGGGTGACTGCTACAATATTAAGTAACCTCCTGGTCAGGTCCTTCTTTTTTCTTTTGAAAAAAGAGATACCTCGGGAATGAGGTGGTATTCTAAAGCTCTCAGAGGTTTACTCACTATGGCTTTGGCTGTGAAACTTTCGCTAGCCGACCGGGCTTCTTTGGGGCCTTGGTAAAACCCGTGACGGCAAATTTAGTCTCCATCCGTCACGGATTATAGCTAGGCCGTCACGGATTTCAGCGAAAAGCACACCAAACCAACGCCGCTATCAACGACTTTTTACGACGAGTCTTCCGAGCCGTGTCTTTTCTACATGGATGGACGCCGTTTTTTCGCTGGATGCTTGACGAGTTGTCTTTTTCCGCTTTGGTGTCCCTTCTTTCGCGAGGAGCACTACGAGTCAAGGTCATTTTCTTCATCGTTCAACATATTTTTTCGGCGACAGGCGTATCGAGCTGCGTTTTTTCCACGTGCATTTCGAGTTGTCTTTTTCTGTCTTGATCAACGACCCTTTTTTAGCGGAGAGCCGATCGAGTCACCGTTTTTTTTGCCGCGAGATCTGTCTTTTCTTTTTTCATAGATCAACGAACTTTTCCATCCATTGTTATAAGCCTGTAGCTTTAACTTCTGTGACTTTTTTCGACAATTTAAAATATCCAAATTTTAGGCTGATAGTTCCTTCTCATTTTAAGCGCATAGCTTTTCTCATTAGGCTGATGGATAATTTTAAGTACTCTTTATTTTCTGATATATACGACATACACACTTATATATACATATGCACACGCTTTTTCTGACCTAAGCCGTTTGCTTTTTTCCGTCGGGCGGATTTGATGGGTGGGAAGGGTGGGTAAACTCATTTGACGTTAGTCAGATGGGCTGGTCGTGCACTTTAAGATAAGGATCGATAGCTTAAAGATTATTATATGGAAAACACAGATGTCAGGCTGTAGGGTGATCCCGGTGCTGTGCCTGTCTTTCGTATGCGAATGGCGGGGGGGGGGGGTGAGTTGGGGCACCTTCGAATTGGACCTTGAAGTCCTCTTGTGCCCCTTCCCTCTGGGCAGCTGTAAAATCCTGCCCAGTAAAATGATTAAATCTTAAATCTGAAGGAAGAGTCAAATAACGTGCCCAGAAGATTGACTTTAGCGAAGAGCAAGAAAAAAAAGGAGAGAACAAGTTCTGAAGAACGAAGTTACAAGAAAAAATAATACTAAAAGCGGGAGAAAAGAGGCAAACTGATTGGTAAATAAGAACGATGTCAGATAATAGAAGAATTAAGAGATTGGATGAAAAAAATTGCGAGAAGAAAGAAGAAATAGTTTTGATCGTGAAGAAAAACAAAGTGGGAAGATCACAAACGAAGAAGAACTGATTGAAGTAGAACTAGAAGAAGGAGGAAGAAATAGATGAGAAAATTCATGCCAAACAAGGAAGACAAAAGAAGAAAATATCTGTTCGGAAGACGATTTGAGATCTAGAATTTTCGAAATTTTTGTTGTTAAATTTCGTGCTTGTCTGCATGTCCTCGGATTTTCGAACATATAAAAAATGGTATAAATGCCCATTTTTAGATGATTTTTACGCTAAAAAAAAAGCTCACCTAGAATTTTCGGGAGCCTTTTTCTGGCTAAAAATTTCGAAAAGGTGATTTTTGATCCCTATAATTTTCGGATCACTTGACTTTCAGCTAGGAAATCCGAACAGATGAAAAATTTCTAGGGGACAAAAATATGCCTATATCTACGTTTAAATACTAACATACATTCAAAAATGCTATGTTGCAGGGGTTTTGAACTATTTTCTCGTTGGGTGCCCCCGAAATAGGTCGTATGTTTGATACAAAACTGACAAGAAAGATGGAAAATTCCGAAGGCATACGATGTTTTTCCAAAAGACCGCTAGGTTGGTTATTAAGATGTTAGTTTTAGGATATACTGTGTGGGCTCGTGAAACACCAGCTGTATCATTTGCCGGTTGCCTACAGGCACTTGTATTACTTATTTGAGACAATAATCGTTAATTAGTTAAGACAATAATCAATTTAACTGAGATAGACTGAGATACACAGAAGAAGAACTAAGAGGATAGGATAGGAAGAATTCATTGAAAGTTGAAGACATCTCTGGGAGATTCAAATCGAGGCGAAATGAGGTACAGATGAGGAAAGCAATTTTTTGGTAAAGATCAAATTGAAAAAAGGGTAAAGTTTGGATTCCAAGTTAAGCAAGACGCCTTGCAAAAGAAACAAAACTTCATGAGGCTCAACCTTACAGAAATGCTGAAAGGTTTAATTACGGATTACTTAGAGAAGAATAAAGGAAGAATTAACTCTTTGAACCAATGCAGAAACGTAATTTCATTCCTCTTACACGGATATGAGTTCATACTGCCTGTCCAGCTTTGTTGAAGTGCCACAATTTGATTATTTCTTCATAGCACATGGTTTTATTCATTCTTTTTTTTTGACACTCCCTGAGCTCTAAGGTTGGCCTTTTCCAGAAATAAGCATTTTCCAGTAATTACAACCCTTGTCCTCTTGACATTAACCACCCGGTTGAAGGAATTCTCCTTCGTTTCCTCTTTTGGTTACCATTTCTTCCATTGTTATCCTATGCTATCCTTTGTTACCTTTGGCATTTTTCAGCCTTCTTTACCAACATTCCTCACTTCAGCATTCTCTGTAGAACTCTAACATTAGCCTTTCTAGAGGTAGATTTTTGTTTTTGCATACATTATTCCCTTGGTGTTCACCACTTAGGTGAAGGAATAATGCTTACCATTTTCTTTACACTTTCATTTCTTCCATTCTTAAACTATTCCTTTGGTATTTTTCTGCCGTTATACCTAGATATCTCGAGTCAGTATACTTCGAAAAGCTCTATAGTACTCTTAACTTAGCCTTTCCTAGAAGTGCAATTTTGTTGTCTCATTCCTTGTACCCTTGGTATTAACCATTCATTTGAAGGGACTCTTCTTACTCTGCTCTTTGCTTTATAGTTTGCTCTGTAAATCAAGTGCCCTGATTCCCAGGCTGTGCCTTGTCCTTTCTTGGCCAATGACTCTTTCTCTTTCCCACTGACATCATTCTTGTCTGGGCTTTTTGGCAGTTCCCCACTTTTCATTTCTTTTAATGAATTACTCTCAAGTTCCATGTCTCTTGTTTCTTTCATATCTTCTAAGGTTTTTATTGTCTCTTTGTTTCATTGAAGGAAAATCGGTAAGTTGGACTAGCCCTTATTTTTTTCATAAAATTTTATTCAGTCAATGTGCCAAAGGGCACACCCTTCATCTAGCCCTTATATTGCATTCATCACAGGTCCAATCATCTCATCTCTACTCCACTTCAATGTCTTCATTGCAACGTCTCATTCTTGTTTATCAGCTAACGGTTGTGGTCTGATTTGGCACCTCAAACCTTTTAATGACAATTCCTTTTCCTTTCTCTGTTAAACGCTAGCACTCGTGTAGGCTCACATTCTTTATACCAAGATAAGTGTTAAGTTCTCTTGAGGCACAGTTCTGCGCAATTACTCTCTTCACACATCAAATGGATGTCAGTAACTACTCCCTCACTGCCAAAGCCCAGTTACTCCAGCAAACCAACCCAACCACATTAAGTACTCATCATTGACACCATCATTCTTTTGCACTATTTTATTCCAGTTACAGGTGATCATCAACGCAGCCAGAAAAGGACAGATGGTTGGAAACTATGCCATACATAGCACCAAAATCGATTTGAAGATGAAGCATAGAGGAGATACAGATAACATCTTCGATCCCCATCTTCATCATTTATTCGAAAAGGTCAATCAATTCGACTGCCTTATCAATGTTAGACCAGAAAGCCAACGATCATTTGTACTCTCACCGAGCCTTATTCGTTCTGTTTACTGCTTACTCTGTCGATATTCGATATTCTGTTTACTCTTACCGTACGCGATTGAAAACGACAATTATTTCGTTATGCATTCATCATCATTGCATCTACACGATCAATCAACCTTAAGTTCTATCATCTCTCATGCGTGTTACACATTCAACTTCTGGTCCCTTTGTTCATTGACGGTGTCATAGTATCTTCTGATCCACAGATCAACCCGGGAAGCGTGCGCTCATATTCGATCGAAAATACACACACTTGCACCTTTACCCATACCTTTGCACTTTGTCACTACTTCGTAAAAACATCACATTGGGGAAAGTTCACCATATCCAGCCGGAATTCAAGGATTAAATTGCGACCACAGAAACAAATCATCATCATTATCACTGTTATCATCATTAACATCAAAATGGTCCTTTGCAATAATTATCACTTAATGGTTATTTTCGTCCGATTCTTTTTGTTTGCATATCTCCCGCTGATATTCAGCTTTCGGTAGCATTCGTTTTATGTATGTCCGCAAAAAAAAAAACCCGTGACTGCCAATGAATGGTTTTCACACCATGGGTTTTGTCCTTTCATTCAGCACCATTTGCTACTCTCCGGCATCAAATTTCACCGACTTACTCCTCAATCTGCACACCTCCCCATTTCAAATTAGCAGAAACATCCTGGAAAGTTTACACTCAACACACCATGATAATCTTTGTAAATTTGTTTCAATGTAGAAAGAGATGTAATAATAACAGCACAACCTTCATCTTTTTGTCCGACTTTGGCCATACAGACTTTGTGAAATCTTTGCAACACACGGATCTACCAAACTGGATTTCAACCTGTTTATTTCTTAATGAAGGCACTCTATGAAGTGGACATAGATGTTTGAACTCTCACTCTTTATCTGTCCCACATACTGGCACCTTGGAATATCTTCAGACCTGGCCGTTTTTCGTAGCTTTTAACACCTACAATGGAAAAGGAAGATTATGTTTAAACAGGATGCGTTATTTTTAGTCCGGAAAAATTTGGTTAAATTTGCAAGCAGGACTGTTGCTTAACTTTTATTAGGTAGTCCTCTTCTTTGGACCAGAAGAATCACCATATAATGCCTGGCTTCTTACACAGCATTCTATATTTTCGCCATTTATAACCGACTCCCCTATTCTTTCCTCCTTACTACTTTTGGAACTGAATACAAGGCTCACTACCCGCTTTCTATTCTGAGCTGCATTTTACCCACCTTCTCGTTTGTGGTCGTTTTGTTTTTTTTTTTCTGTGTCCGCTATGTGTGAGCGAGCGCCTGCAACTGCCCAACCCACCGCGCTAGCTTAACTTAGCGGTATGACTAACTTGATAATAATAACTGTTGATTTTATTCATGCTGCCCTTGATATTGTGAGCTTTTTGAGAGTCTGTTGCAGAGTGTTCATAGATTAAAGAGTAATCATTGCACTGAGGTGAAAAATGGAGGTAAGGGAAATGTAGTTTCTTGTAAAGATAATAAAGGTGAAATCAGCAGTGTTTGCCCTGAGAGGCCGTATTGCAACCAATATATCCATCATAGAAGCCATGGACCATTACAATGACAAGGAACTGAAATTGCTTGTCGCAATGAATATTTTCCCTTCGATTGAAAGAAGCAGAAGAATAGCTTTCCCCTGTTTAAAGAGGTTAATTTCTGCTTCCTTGAGTTGGGGTTAGGGTTAAACTCACCTAACATGATAATGCCTCCAGTCTTCTGGGTTTTTTGTTAAGGGCCATCATAATGATAATCAAGCAATTAATAAATTAGAACTTGTTCTGAAATATTTTCCCTCAGGATTCAAGAATAGGAAACACAGCTTTCCTC
>BLFN01000473.1:11376203-11381203 GCA_014634225.1 Acropora yongei
CCTGTGTGTAAAGATCCCGCTGTGGCTTCCAGTTTATCAAACCTGCTGGTATGCCTTCACTCCATCGCCACAGGTCTTGTCAACTTCCCTAAGCTCCCTTTCCATTGGAAGCAAGAGTGCAGAGGCAAGGAAGGAACAAAACAGTCTCTAAAAAGCACACAACCGCATCCGATCGCTGAAGTAGACCTGGGTTTTTACAACACCCTTAAATGTCCACCGCGTCGGCGCTGGCTCATCCGCTGGCTATCCGTTGGGATTTGCATCCTTTCTCCTATTGAAGTTATATACAACTACATACAAAATACTACTTTAAAATATGATGGTACATGCATATTAGCAAACTAATTCATTGTAATTACAATTAATATTATAAAGAATATGATCAAGACTGCATAATTGCAAACAATTGAAGTTATATGCAACTACATACAAAATGCTACTGTAAAATACGATGGTACATGCATATTGACAAACAAATTACTTGTAATTATACCAATAACATTATAGAGAATATGATCATGACTGCATAATAGAAAACAAATGAAGTTATATACAACTACATACAAAATACTATTTCAAAATATGATCATGACTGCATAATAGCAAACAAATGAAGTTATATGCAACTACATACAAAATGCTACTGTAAAATACGATGGTACATGCATATTGACAAACAAATTACTTGTAATTATACCAATAACATTACTAAGAGAATATGATCATGACTGCATAATAGCAAACAATTGAGGTTATATACAACTGCATACAAAATACTACGGTAAAATATGATGGTACATGCATATCAACAAACTAATCAATTGTAATTACCAATAACATTATATAGAATATGATCATGACTGCATAATAGCAAACAAATGAAGTTATATACAACTACATACAAAATGCTACTGTAAAATATGATGGTACATGCATATGAGCAAACTAATTATTTGTAATTATACCAATAACATTATAGTGAATATGATCATCACTGCATAATAGCAAACAAATGAAGTTATATACAACTACATACAAAATACTACGGTAAAATATGATAGTACATGCATATTAACAAACTAATTAATTGTAATTATACCAATAACATTATATATAATATGATCATGACTGCATAATAGGAAACAAATGAAGTTATATACAACTACATACAAAATACTACTATAAAATATGATGGTACATGCATATTAGCAAAATAATTCACTGTAGTTACCAATAACATTATCTAGAATATGATCATGATTGCATAATAGTAAAAAAATGAAGTTATATACAACTAAATACAAAATACTAGTAGTTAACTGTAAATTATGATGGTACATGGATACTTGGAAACTAATTCATTGTAATTACCGATAACATTATATAGAATATGATCATAGTAAACAAACTAAGTAATTGTAATTATACCAATAACATTATATAGAATATGATCATGACTGCATAATAGCAAACAAATGAACTTATATAGAACTACATAGAAAATATCACTGTAAAATATGATTAAACTAATTAATTGTCATTACCAATAACATTATATCATATAGAATATGATCATCACTGCATAGTAGAAAACAAATAAAGTTATATACAACTACATAAAAAATGCTAAGTACTGTAAATTAAGATAGTACATGCATATTAACAAACTAATTCATTGTAATTACCAATAACATTATATCATATAGAATATGATCATGACTGGATAATAGCAAACAACTGAAGTTATATACAACTACATACAAAATACTAGTACTTAACTGTAACATATTATGCTACATGGATATTAGGAAATCAATTAATTTCCAATAGCAATTTACATAGAAGATGATCATGACTGTATAATAGCAAACAAATGAGGTTATATGACAAATACATACAAAATACTACAGTAAAATATGATGGTATGTGCATATTAGCAAGCTAATTCATTGTAATTACCAATAACATTATACAGAATACAAAAATGATTGCATAATAGCAAACGCCTGAAGTTATATACAACTAGATACAAAATACTAGTAATACTGTAAAATGTGATGGTACATGGATACTAGCAAACTAATTGATTGTAATTACCAATAACATTATATCATATAGAATATGATCATCACTGCATAATAGAAAAGAAATAAAGTTAAATACAACTAGATACAAAATGCTACTGTAAAATATGATGGTACATGCATATTAGCAAACTAAATATAGTTGTAATTACCAATAACATTATATGGAATATGATTATGATTGAATAATAGCAAACAACTGAAGTGATATGCAACTACATACAAAATACTAGTACTTAACTGTAAAATATGATGGTACATGGATATTACGAAACTAATTCATTGTAATAATTACCAATAACATTATATAGAATATTATCATGACTGCATAATAGCAAAAATAATGAAATTATATACAACTACATACAAAATACTACTGTAAAATATGTTGGTACATGCATATTAGCAAGCTAATTCATTGCAATTACCAATAACATTATATAGAATACGATGATGACTGCATAATAGCAAACAACTGAAGTTATATACAACTACATACAAAGTACTAGTAATACTACAAAATATGATGGTAAATGGATACTAGCGAACTAATTCATTGTAATTACCCATATCATTTTATCATATACAATATGATCATCACTGCATAATAGCAAACAAAAAAAGTTCTATACAACTACATGCAAAATGCTACTGTAAAATATGATGGTACATGCATATTAGCAAACTAGTTCATTCTGATTACCAATAACATTATATAGAGTATGATCATGACTCCATAATAGCAAACAACTGAAGTTATATACAACTACATACAAAATACTAGTACTTAACTGTAAAATATGATGGTACATGGATATTAGGAAACTAATTCATTGTAATTACCAATAACATTATATAGAATATTATCATGACTGCATATAATAGCAAAAAAAATGAAATTATATACAACTACATACAAAATACTACTGTAAAATAAGATGGTACATGCATATTAGCAAAATAATTCACTGTAGTTACCAATAACATTATATAGAATATCATGACTGCATAATAGTAAAAAACTGAAGTTATATACAACTACATACAAATTACTAGTAATTAACTGTAAATTATGATGGTACATGGATACCTGGAAATTAATTCATTGTAATTACCAAAAACATTATAATTATAGAATATGATCATGACTGCATAATAGTAAACAAATGAAATTATATATACAACTACATACAAACTACTACTGTAAAATATGATGCTGCATTCATATTACCAAACTAATTTAGTGTTAAGTACCAATAACATTATATAGATTATGATACTGACTGCATAATAGCAAACAAATGAATAGTATACAACTATAAAATACTACTGGAAAATCATATGATACATGCATATTAGCAAACAAATTAATTGTAATTCCCAATAACATTATATAGAATGTGATCATGAGAGCAAAATACCAAAGACGTCAAATTATATACAAATACATACAAAATACTACTGTAAAAAATGATGGTACGTGCATATTAGCAAACTAATTAATTGTAATTATACCAATAACATTATACAGAATATGATCAAGACTGCATAACAGCAAACAAATGAAGTTATATACAATTACATACAAAATACTAGTACTTAACTGTAAAATATGATGGTACATAGACATCTGGCTCCAGTTGTTCAAACGGTGGATAGTGCTATCCACTGGATAACTCAATTGGTTTTGCTAGTGTTTATCCGCTGGATAGTGATTTATCCGGCGGACAGCGCTATCCATCGTTTGAACAACTGGGGCCAGGAAACTAATTCAATGTAATTACCAATAACATTATATAGAATATGATCATGACTGCATAGTAGCAAACAAATGAACTTATATAGAACTACATAGAAAATACTACTATAAAATATGATGGTACATCCATAATAGCAAGCTAATTCATTATAATTACCAATAACATTATACAGAATATCTTCATGACTGCATAATAGCAAACAAATGAAGTTATATACAACTACATACAAAATACTACTGTAAAATAGGATGGCACATGCATATTAACAAACTAATTAATTGTAATTATACCAATTACATTATATAGAATATGTTCTAGACCGCATAATAGCAAAAAAATGAAGTTATAATACAACTACATACAAAATACTACTGTAAAATAGGATGGTAAATCCATTAGAAAACTAATTCATTGCAATTACCAATAACATTATATATGATGCTGACTGCATAATAGCAAACAACTAAAGTTATATACAACTACATGCAAAATACTAGTACTTAACTGTAAAATATGATGGTACATGGATACTTGAAAACTAATTCATAGTAATTACCAATAACATTATATAGAACATGATCCTCACTGCCTAATAGCAAACAAATGAATAGTATACAACTACATACAAAATACTACTGGAACATAATATGGTATATGCATATTAGCAAACAAATTAATTGTAATTCCCAATATCATTATATAGAATATGATCATGAGTGCAAAATACCAAAGAAATGAAATTATATACAACTACATACAAAATACTACTGTAAAAAATGATGGTACATGCATATTAGCAAACTAATTAATTGTAATTATACCAATAACATTATATAGAATATGATCATGACTGCATAATAGCAAACAACTAAAGTTACATACAACTACATATAAAATACTAGTAATACTGTAAAATATGATGGTACATGGATATTAGCAAACTAATTCATTGTAATTAACAATAACATTATATCATATAGAATATGAATTCATCACTGCATAATAGCAAACAAATAAAGTTATATACAACTACATACAAAATGCAACTGTAAAATAAGATGGCACATGCATATTAGCAAACTAATTAATTGTAATTACCAATAACATTATATAGAATGTGATCATGACTGCATAATAGCAAACAAATGAAGTTATA
>BLFN01000473.1:11438703-11441203 GCA_014634225.1 Acropora yongei
CAACAAAAGTTTTGCAGGATGCAAACGAAATTAATTTACAAGAATAATGTTTGTGATTTCAGGTGAATTTTATTGGTGTGACTGTGGATCCTGAAAGCTTCTATGTTCACTTTGCAAACACTAGACACATGTTTGAGCCAGTGGCTGTGGGAGGTACATCACCACCAGTGCAAGTTTATGAATTGTACAATGGTGGAGCCAGGGCAGTCAACTATGAACTGGACACTGAACCACTGGCCCAAATTCAAGCTGTAAGTACTAAAATACCTAAACTTTAAAAAGAGGGAATGAATTCCACACCTCCTTACCTCCCCCATTCAAAATCTGTAACCAGTACCTCAAAAGATATTTATCCTCACCCTCATTCACATCAATGGAGGTTTTGCCACATCTTTTTTCACCCCAATGGAGGTGTTGCTTCATTCTAATTAACCCAAATGGAGGTGTTTCTACTTCCATATTCACCCCAACCAAGTTGTTTTTACATCCTTATTCACCCCAATGGAGGTGTTTCTGCATTTGTATTCACCCCAATAGGGGTGTTTCTGCTTTATTATTATATGGCAAACCCAGTCTTCGGCAAATCCCTGTGCTCTGATTGGTTCTTTCTCGGTCAGGATTTTGCAGTACGGACCGTTTCCATGGAAACGGTCCAATCCGTGTATTTTTGTTTTGGAGCGAAGTCGGCAAATTCAAAATTTGCAACCAAAACAGCGAAAAAAGTGTTAATAATGTCATTCTTCACATTGAAACTATCAGAAGAAAATAAAAAGATTGAAAATTTTAGAGAAAGATAGATGGAGAAGACGAACATTTTTAAGTGCAAGCCACCGGAATTGCATTTCACTATAAGAGATAGAGTGCCATATAATAAACTACTTACTAACCTAGCTTGCTCGAGCCGTACAGTGGAATATTGGCCCTCTGTCGTTTTCGTACGGACCTCGCTGCGCTCGGTCCGTACTGCCACGACCTCGGGCCAATATTCCCCAGTACGGCCCTCGCGCTCGGTTAGTAAGAGGTTAATATTCACCCTAACAAAGGTGTTTTTACATCCCTATTAACCCAATGGAGGTGTTCCTATGTTTTTATTCACCCCAATGAAGGTGTTGTTTCATCCTTATTCACCCCAATGGAGGTGTTTGTACTTCCATATTCATCCCAACCAAGGTGTTTTTACATCCTTATTCACCCCAACCAAGGTGTTTTAACATCCTTATTCACCCCAATGGAGGTGTTTCTCCCTCCATATTCACCCCAACCAAGGTATTTTTACATCCTTATTCACCCCAATGGAGGTGTTTCTGCATTCTTATTCTCCCCAATGGAGGTGATTATGCTTCCATATTCACCCCAACCAAGGTGTTTTTACATCCTTATTCACCCCAATCAAGGTATTGCTTCATCCTTATTCACCCCAATGGAGGTGTTTTTACATCCTTATTCACCCCAATGGAGGTGTTTCTGTTTACATATTCACCCCAACCAAGGTGTTTTTACATCCTTATTCACCCAATGGAGGTGTTTCTATTTTTTTATTCACCCCAATGGAGGTGGTCTACCTCGTTATTCACCCCAATGTGGGTGTTGCTTCATCCTTATTCACCCCAATGCAGGTGTTTCTACTTCCATATTCACCCCAACCAAGGTGTTTTTACATCCTTATTCACCCCAATGAAGGTGATTCTGCATTCTTTTTCACCCAATGGAGGGTTTTCTGTTTCCATATTCACCCCAACCAAGGTGACAATGAAGTTTTTTACATCCTTATTCACCCCAATGAAGGTGTTGCTTCATCCTTATTCACCCCAATGGAGGTGTTGCTTCATTCTTATTCACCCCAATGGAGGTGTTTCTTCTTCCATATTCACCCAAGGTGTTTTTACATATGGAGGTGTTTCTGCTTCCTTGTTCACCCCAACCAAGGTGTTTTGACATCCTTTTTCACCCCAAAGAGGTGTTTTATCTTCCATATTCACCCCAACGAAGGTGTTTTTACATCCTTATTCACCCCAATGATGGTGTTGCTTCATCCTTACTCACCCCAATGGAGTTGTTTCTTCATTCTTATTCACCCTAATGGGGTGTATTTGCTTCCATATTCACCCCAACCAAGGTGTTTTTACATCCTTATTCACCCAGTGGAGGTGTTTCTATGTTTGTATTCAGCCCAATGGAGGTGGTCTACCTCCTTATTCACCCCATTGAGGTTGTTTCTTTATCCTCATTAACCCCAAACAAAGCATTCTACTTCCTTTTTCAACCCAATGGAGGTGTTTTTGCATGTTTATTCACCCCAATGGGGGTGATTCTGCATTCTTTTTCACCCCAATGGAGGGTTTCTACTTCCATATTCACCCCAACCAAGCTGACAATGAAGTGTTTTTACATCCTTATTCACCCCAATGATGGTGTTGCTTCATCCTTATTCACCCCAATGGAGGTGTTGCTTCATCCTTATTCACCCTAATAGAGGTGTTTCTACTTCTATATTTACCCC
>BLFN01000473.1:11490028-11492528 GCA_014634225.1 Acropora yongei
GATTTATTTTAGATACTAGGCGCATTTGACGCGACAGAAATATCACCCTTGTTGTGTTACTTGGAATTGCGGCGTGGAGAGTTTGTCACGGGATAAGGCAGTAGTTCACTGAGAAGTTAAAAGTGTTAACTTACTTTATGGAGTGACTTCGGTTTTCGCCCTACGACTTATATTCAAATTAAAAAATTGTCCAACTTGGAACACATTCTGGCTCAGTTCCAATGGGCTCTGGGGAGTCATTTGAAGTTAGAATGGCTCGTGACAAGATATCATATCAGCAATATTTTATATTTTATGTGCTTGTTCTAGAGAAGAGGTGCACGAACATTTTTCAGTATGGCAGCCCCAAAGCGAAACAAATATGCGATGGTTCGCTTGCGTGTCCTGTGAATGATTCAAGATTCCCAATTTTTAAAATGGCTGCATTGTCGTTGTCTCACCATCTGCTCTCTGTTTTCCAAGCATAGCTGCCGAACCCTTACATACGTGTGTTGGTGGAAAATGAACAGAGAATTGATGATGAGGTCATTTGCCTTCTTTCATCTGATATTCGTTCTTGCCGCGCCGGTTTTAAGCACAATTAGCGGCAACCAATAATGAAGCACTACTTGATAACATTACATCCATGTACAATCGCAACAAGGGCTGTTCAATTTTGTTGTAGTTGCTTTTCTTTTTTCATTGCAGTTGCGACATTTTCTTTTACCATCTTATTTACAAGTTAGCTCGTTTTCCACAGCTGGCCTCTCAATTTTCACAGACAACTCTTTTCTCTCGTAAGCATGAAAAATAATTGATGTAATATTTGGTTGGTATTTACGGCTCATGTGAACTGATTACTACCTTTTATAACTGAGAATTATTTTTACTTCGAATAATTTGATAACGGAAGTGAATTTGCGTTTAGTGTTTCTAAACAATTTTAAGCTTTCCTCTTTTCATCACACAATTGATTGGATTTGTTCTTTAAGGAAGTTCACTCAGAGAACGTTACTCAAGCTTCCTATATTTGTCTTGTGGTAGGTTATGACGGTGTGAGAAGTATTACTTGCTTAATATCTTAAAATAGCATCTCAACGTTTCTGGCGTCACTGGTTTCCATATTAGTCTTCATTAGAAGTTTTCCCACCACTCATAGAGAAATGTTTGTAAAACTTTTAGGTTGTGGTGAGACTACTCTCATGAAGCATGTTTTTGGAAAGGTAATAATATATTGTAAAGATGTATTGAGAATGATCTTGCAAGCAATTTAACAAGTTTAGGTGCTAAGAGAAAGAGTTAGATATAATTTTTTTGGTAACATGATATTTAACTCTTGATCCTTAAATTTCCATACAAAGAAATTGACATACTTGTATTGCAAAGTTTGGCTAATATTAATGTTAATATATTGTTGCTGTATAGTTTTGGCTTTATATCCATTTGTGTTTTGCAGATGAAGGTTTGTTATATTGACAGGTCTCCAAACACCAGATGTCACCCAAACGTGCTTTTGCTTGAAGAATCTGAAGTTCAAAAAAGGTTTGTTCTAATAGCTTCTATTTCCATAATTGTCCTGCAATAATGTATCATTGGAAGTCCTTCATGTTTTTGAATTGTTTCAATAACTTAATTGTCAATTTTGTCTTTATTGGACCATAACAAAGCCATTCTTTGTTCTTTTTGCACCAAGCCAATGCCTTCTGAGTTATGTATAATATTATTGTTCACTTATTCATGGAGGGGACAAAAATGTTGTTTTATTGGGATCAATAATTTTGTTACCTCTGCTCTGTTTCATGAAAGGCAATTCAAACAATAATGGCAGGAACATTTTAAGGGTCAGTTAATTTTTGTATATTTTGGTGCATTTGGAGATGATATTACCAGTAGATAATTGAAATAACTTTTTTTTTCCTTCATGTTGACGCATTTTCTGTAACCTTTTGATTTCCCTCTGCAGTTATTGGTTTAAAAAAAGTTGTAAGGTTCACCGATAGATTTAGGTTCAAAGGTGAAACACTGAATTGAAATGTGCTAATATCTGAGATTGCCAGAGAGGGTTAAACAGCTCACAATTAAATTATTTGAAACATTTAACAATAGCCTTGTTGGATAAGATACTCAATTATTGAAACTTTATCATATAGCCTGATTTTTCCCTTGTTAATTGCTGAACGCAAGTATCGCTGTGACTGCCACTGATAATAATAATTATTATAAATGCTGATATTGGAGGTGTGCTCAACTTAGTTAAAGTTGTTTAACTTTGCTTCTGCTTCAAGGTTTGAGTGGTTTGTCAGAAAGGGTTAAAAATGACAGTCAAACAGTCAAACTTCTTAAATGTGCACTCTTCACATCAATAGTCATTATGCCCGATACAAGTCCAGGCTCACGTGCAGTGCTGTGCAAATGTGCACGGGCACGTGATATTTTGCACAAATCAATCGTGTTCAGTCATGCATGCTTGGATTACTTTCACATTCCATGTTCAGATGGGTGCTTCACTTGCTACAATATT
>BLFN01000473.1:11510028-11517528 GCA_014634225.1 Acropora yongei
CGAATTTCAATCTTTTCGTGTTCAAGTCGATGTTTCACTTGTTCGCTGCGCTCAGTTGTGAGATGTCGACTTGAACACTCGAAGCTAAAATTCGCGGCCACACGATGACGAATCGTAGTCCAAGCCTCTTCAAGTTGGCCAAATTTTGGCCGTAAACGACGACATGTTATCGACTCGAAGAAAAAAATTCTCTACTCGCTGGAAAACTTCGACTGCTTCCAAAAAACCTGGACTTAGGGAAAAATTATCGACGGAATGAAAAGTTTCTCGATACGACAAAAAAAATTGTTGACACCATAGGAAGCGAAATTCGACTTCCGCAAATAATTCTTAGCCACTTTTTGTGTCCCGTCGTCCTGTGACGTCAGTGATTGACTGATCGAGGTCGCAGAATGCATCAACAAAAATTAATTTACAAAAGCTTTAAATTAAAAGGAGAACGACTCGATTTCATCTTCCTACAAAGACTTCGACTATTTTCAACGCCTGTTCTTATTATCTCGCGATCTTACAGAAGAATCTTTCCAGAATTCATCGAGAAATCAATCAGAATTTGAAAAAATTATAGCAGTTTATGCCAATTTTTTCATTTTTAACCATAGTCAATATTACTTACACGAAAAACTAGGTTTCAGATCAAATTAAGAGAAGCCAAAGTTTTGTTGCGGTTTTCATATGATTACTGAACTAGGGTTAGGGTTAGGGTTTAACCCTAACCCTAACCCTAACCCTAACCTTTAATAATCAATTGATTGAGAAGAAAAACATGAAACATGCCTTTCTGTCAGTTGTTGCAATATACAGGAAAGTTTTGAAGAAATGAAAACTTTATGAATCTATGCCCTAGTACGTTTAAATTTTTGCGTTTAGCACTTGATAGCTTTATCAAGCGGGTTTGCAAATCGTTGTAATCCGAGCCCTTGTTGCCTCTTTCGTTAATAAGTTCTTGCGCTTAACACTTGACAGCTTGATCAAGCGGACTTGCAAATCTTCGTTAGCCGATCTTAAACGCACTTTGCGTAGAGTTTTGTTCAACATGTCGCATCGCAAAACTTTGTTTTGAAAGAGACAAAGTCGGCTAAGGTTTTCTTAGACGCGCCGCTTCCTCTTTCCTGAGCAAGATTGAAGGACATTTCGATATCATTTTTATTGCGTGGGTGCGTGGTGCGGCGCTTCTGGCCATCAATACCTTTGTTATTGAGAATTTATCTTATAAAACATGCCACTTTTCAAAGAGGGGTCGGAAGGGGGGAAATTTAATAAAAGCAGCTACGAGCCTATGTATTTCGATATTGCCGTGGATTTGAACCTAAACCATCCAAGTCAACGATGGAATCGACTGCGACATGAAATAAAATTTACTGCTCACCCTATTACGCACAAACCAAGACAAGCAAGCCAAGTTAAGGTACCAGTTACGTAGTTTGTGCCTGTTACTACAGAAGCTCGGCAGTTGGGGCAAGTCATGGCCACTGGCGATTCTCGAAAACTAACCGTTGCCAACACTGCAGTGGGTTGTTGAATAATGGTGGTTGTGTTTGTATAGCCTGGCTGATTTCCATACGGAGTCGTTTGAAGAGGATATCCAGGTTGCTGAAATGGATAGGCCGGTTGCTGTGGATTGTAGCCTTGCTGTGGCGGGTAGAAACCAGGAGCTGGTACTTGTAACGGGTAAGGTGGTGGTTTTTCAGCCATATTTTTTCGTCCTTCTTCGGAGCCCTATCTTTTCCGCAATGAGTTAGGTGATACTAAGTGACGTATTTGAAAGTTGCTAAGGAGATATGAATTGTTGAACATCGCACCTGCCACGGTTAGACTGAGTTCAAAAATTTTAGCAACTTCGAAAAGGTGAATTTGTAGAAACAGGGGAAATAGGAGCCCGGTTGAACGGGAAGGAAGCTTTTGGAGTCAAAAAGGTCTACAACGTTTAACTGAACCGTTCCCGAGATAAAGATCCAATGGTTGTAGAATTCTTAAACGAAATGACAAGTTCATGGTTCTATTCTACTGTATTTGTTGAAAGCTTTTTCAAAAGTCGTTCGTTTTCAGACATTTATCCACAACACGGTTGAGGTACTGTGCAAAACACATTAATACGTGTTCAGGTCATTGTAAAACAGAATGTCTAGTGTATTACTTAACCGAACTATCGAGGAGTCGTCAAGTGAATTTCACCCTCCTCTGTTGGTGGCCCTGTTGAGTGTTTCACTTTCTGCTTTCAGTCGTAATCAATGTCTTTCCGAAGCGATAGAAACGGAAAATCTTACAATTAATAATAGCTACATACCGTAAAATTCCGAAAATAAGCCCCGGGGCTTATTTTTGAAGGGGCTTATGTGCTGAGGGAAATTTGCGTTACAAAGTCGATTGGACTAGCTTATGGTTGGCCACAGAATATTTATTGAAATATGCACAATTCACATACTAGCTCTCGACACGCTGTCGACTGTAATATAAGTTGTTGCTTTCCGCATGGCGCCGATTTTTGCCAAAAAACACTGAAGAATCTCGTCAATTTTGGCTGGCAAATCTCTGACGGTCCATTTCAGTTCGTGAATTCTCTGACCCTTGAGAATTGCATTGGGAAAATAATATGATGAAGAGAAAGCTTCGCTACAAAGTAAAATGGAAAGTAATTCTAGTTTCTCTAATAAAAGCAGCAATACCGCCTGCTCGCTAATATTTTAAGGGATGCTCCATTTCGCCGAAAACTGTGATGGACCATTCCAACCGCTGATGAGGTCTTGCATCTGATTTGTTGCCATCAATGATTGTTACATGCGACTGCGCTCTTAGGGCCGCTTCATATAAACCTCTTCACTGATATTTCAACTTTCCGCTAAACGCTTTGTAAAATTTCCATGTGTTTATCCTATGGTCGTGGTAACTGAGCTGGAATTTTTTTATCCTTTCAACACTGAAGCCCAGTTACCAGGAAATAATTCATCTTTGTATGATCGAGGAAGACCGCCGATTGACCAATATGACAATCTCTCAAGAGTTTGCTGCTTTTCACCTCGGTGATCGGGATGAAAATGTTCCACATAAAGGCAAAAAAAAAAATTTAAATCCACTCCAGTAACTGTGATCACATGAAGAGGTAGTGGATTAATCTGTCAGTCAGAGAGGAACTTTCACAAAATCATCAGTCTCCAACAATTCAGAAGCCCCTGGGCGCTCCTCTTTTGCTCTGTTAATATAATAAAAGAAAATAACAAGAAAAGTAGTTTAAACGCGAGAGGAACTTTTGTCTGTTTTCTTGTCCTCGCGCCAACAGATTTACCTTTTCTGTTAAAGATAGAATTTCCCAGGGATGCAAAATATCCACCTTCGCTTGTCGTGTGAGGCCCAAACACAACTTTGCTGAAGTTTCTTGAGATCAGTAACGTGAAATGCTCAGTCTTCGATGTCTCTGACGTCATCGTTCTCCTCTCGTGAGAGCAATAAATATGGCGGAATAATGATCATGCTGCAAACAAAGACAAGTAGTCCTAGATAACTCACGTGCACATCAAGTTGATCGACCGTTGCCATATTCCGCCATATTTATTTCTGTCACGGGCAGACGACGATGACGTCAGAGAGATTCGGGCAGCACACTTTGGAGGAAGTGAGAAATTCGATTCCTTCCTTGGCAATCACGCCAAGCGATATGAGCCGTTTTTTCAAAATTGTTCCGTACGAGCTTGCGTTTTGATAAGAAATGCATTTTTACGGTGACATGAGCAGTTCTTCAATTGTTCAGTGATTTATTCAGTACAAATTTGCTGAAACATGTTGTTAACGAGTGTTAATTATGACCTCAGCGTCATACATATGCTCTCCGACCCTGTTTAGGATAGGATGGAAATTGTTTTTGGGTCTTCGTAAGGTTTCATGTTTGACTTGTTGGACCTTTTGAAACTTATGAAAAGTTCGTTTTTAAAGAAACTATGGTGCCGTGTGAAACATTAAAGCCCCGTCTACACGAGCAATTTTTATGTGGCAACTGTATATGGCAAATTTTATTTGCCCGTGTAGATGATCGACAAATATTTGTTTTTAAATCGCGTCAGGCCATGCTGGATGGGCAAAATTTAGGGACTTTAGGGCCTGGGTTCTATAGATGCCGCTTAAAAAATTGTCACATTTTATGTGGCGTCTCGTTTACACGGACAATTATTTTATGAGGCAATTTTTATTTGCCACATAAAAACCAACGCGCCAGCTTTTCAGCAAATGCATTTGTCACATAAAAATTGGTCATTTTTCATCATCTACACGGGCAAATAAAAATTGTCACATAAAAAGTGCCATATAAAAATTGCTCGTGTAGATACAAGTTGCTAAGGATCAAATTTCCACTGTGAAGAGATAACGAAGCTCACGTTTCGGGCCTTAGTCCTTCGCCAGGGCATATTGTAAAACACGGACTGGATTGGATTTGTAAAACACGGACTGGATTTGTAAAACACGGATTTGTAAAACACGGATTTGTAAAAGACGGATTTGTAAAACACGGATTTGTAAAACACGGATTTGTAAAACACGGATTTCTAAAACACGGATTTCTAACACGCGGAGGTTTATCATTTTTTGTAAAAATGATAGCATTGTTTGACTGTTTATCTGTTTATTTCGCTCTGTCCCTTTTTAGTCTTAATTCTTTTAATTTACATTATTTTCATGTAATGTTAACGCTTCACATTCAAATAATTTCTCTAAAAGATTGTTTGATGTTGAGTGTTTGGATATGTTTACGAATAATCGAGAAATACGAGAAGCACTCGCGTACCGCGAGTAAGTATTCCCGGCATTTTCGGCATTCTCTCGTGTTCAAAAACAAAATTCCGCGTACTTGTATTTCACTTTACAATGCATTCGGCGCGTTTTTATTTTTAAAATTATCAACATCTTAATACACAGGACCTGGTCAAGACCGATTTCCAACGTTTAACGGGAATAGGTCATTTTACTAGGGCAAACATGGATGAAAGAAAAGTGTACGTGACATACAAACAACCAGGCTGCCGAAAGACCGTAATTTTAAAAATGCATTGTAGACCTCTGTAGAAAATAAATTTGCATCTTTTAAATTTTCGCGGGAGAAGATAGGTTATTGGGCGAGGAAGGACATGGCGGCTTCTTTTAAACTTCCATCTCTGACCAGAAAACGGCGACGTGGATTTGAGTTTCCAGAGTTCGCATGGAGCTCTGTAAAAATTAGAGAAGAGCTTGGAAGCGGGACATTTGGGACCGTCTATTTGGCTGACTTTACATTAGGAGAGATGCAGCGTCATGTTTGTGTCAAGAAGTTAAAAGGTGAATCCGCCGATTCAAAGCGACGCTTCGAGAAGGAAGCCGGTATCCTCCATAGTGTCAAAGGCCACATAAATATCTCCGGGTTCCTGAGGTTTTGTCACGAGCCCTATGCCATAATGATGAAGTATTCGTGCTTCGACTTCGGTCATTTTGGCGTAGAAAAAAAGGTGACCACACTTCAAGATTTCGTGCATTTTGTAGACATTGACGGCATTGCCCACAGAGACCTAAAACCAGGCAATACTTTGGTTTGCAACAAATTTTTCGATTCCGTGTTTTACAAATCCGTGTTTTACAAATCCGCGTTTTACAAATCCGTGTTTTACAAATCCGTGTTTTACAAATCTGTGTTTTACAAATCCGTGTTTTACAAATCCGTGTTTTACAAATCCAGTCCGTGTTTTACAAATCCAATCCAGTCCATGTTTTACAATATGCCCTTCGCCAGAGCAAAATGACCTTCTTTTTCTGTTATAGTTGTTACAAACTTACCTCAGACATCGTTTAAGGAATCCGAAAGCTAAAGATGAGCAAGTACTTGGTGGTTCAACTTGCAGGTTTGCAATCATGTACGTTTTTTGGGTGTAGTCTAAGTGTTCATTTTCAGGATCCATTAACGGCGGCTTTGTGGTGAGCATTTCAATAACGGTACAACCAACACTCCTAACAATAACAACAATACACACATTGCTCAGTTACATAAAACAGTCTGACCACATCAAATGAGACACAAAAAAGTTATATTTGTGGTTCTGCAATGAAAATCCGCATAAAAGAACCTATGTTTTTCAGTTTCAGGCTGATGCCATTCTTAGATATTAGGAACTTGGTGAAAAATTACCCTAAGAAATATGCAGTAGCAAAATGCAACATGTGCCAGCTCCTTAAGTCCCACCTTCAACATAAACAATAACTATTGTTGACCTGTCTCTAATACTTATATGTCTGTGAGAAACGTTACTGCAACCCTGCTCTCTGTATTTCCTATAAGATCCTCTAAGTCCCATTGTTCTCATGATGCCAAATAGCAGGTGAATCTCCTGCATCAGATGATGTCAAAATTCATCCAAGGAAGGCCTTCGAAAAATCATCAGAACTGATAATTTTCCAAGCCTTGAGGTGAAATTACGAAAGAATACTTAATGTATTTCACTTTCACTGTGCTATAAAAATTAGAGAACATAACACAAAAATTCCAATAAAGAAAATTGATTTTCAAGTGAAATGGCTATCCTGACCTAGTTATTTGTAATCTGACTGGTACCTAGAATTCCCTTGTATACAAGAACCAGTTTAATTTATCATGCTTTATTGGTTCTTATGTATATAGTGTTCTTTTTATAAAATTTCAGCCTGGAGTTTCTTAAATCCACTTGCTCTTTCGTGCTGGTTTTTATTGTATTGTGTCTTTCACAGTCAGGCAGGAACTTGTTCCTGTTTTGCTTTGTCAGGAAGAGCAACTATTGACTAACTGGCTGAATTGTTCATTCACTCTCTGACTTGTATTTATCAACAACTGAAAGACCGCACAACTGACTGATAAGCTGTCTGTCTACATTTCAGTTACCATATGTCAGTGTTTCTTCCATATGGCTTAATAGTAAGCCGTTCAGGACTCGTCCAGTGGAATGAAGCAATGTTGCTTTTGGTAACTATTCCTCCTGTGGCTGTTTTCAGTTTCTGTAATGAATAAAAACATTTCCTTTATATTACTAAATTTAGACAAATGACACTTCATAAATGTGCTTCATAAATGTTTCTTTCCAGATTTCTAAATTCAAAAGATTGGATTTGGTTTCTGAAAGTCCACAAATTAAAAAAAATATCACGATGACTCAAAGTACGAAGTGGAGGACAAGTTCAGGTTAGTCCATTACAGCCTAATCACCATGTTGCTGAAGTAATAATTAAATGTGCTGACATCCTTGATAACAATAACTATTATTATTTATATCAATGACATTGGAACATTTGACCTGTGGTACCATAATGAATGCATAGATAAAAAAGATTTTAATTTCTTATTAATGATAAAGGACATAAATTTACCAAGAAAAAGGTTCTTACGTTCATTTTAGTACATATTCCAAAGTCTGCAAGTTTTATGTTTTGCTGAGGCTTGTCCAACAGAATATTAGCTCCTAAAAGTGATCAAGATGAACAATAAAAGCCTTAAACTTCTGAGTGGTAAAGATTACT
>BLFN01000473.1:11527528-11530028 GCA_014634225.1 Acropora yongei
ATAACCTTGCTCCCACAAATCTCCTACATACATCTCAGTGGGTGGAGCATCTAATAAAGCTCATAGGTGTTGTTCCTTGTTAATTTTTTGTGAGACTTATCATGGAAAACTGAAATCTCTGCAACTTCTACTGCAGTCACAACAACCAACGTATAAGTACTAAGGAAACATGCCTCAGCAAAACCACCAGCACCCAAACGTTTGATTGGGTCATACTTCTCAGGATCTAGAAAAGCCCCATCTCTGTCCAAGCCAAGCTGTGATGGCAAAGATGTCACCTGAATGGCAGTTTGCAGAGGTTCAGAGACATCAGGTCCACGATCTGTTGTGTCTGCTTCAGGGGAATCTCCTCCAGCAACTCCAGCAAATGCCACATAAGACAGTGGTTCCCTTGAATATATAAGACTTAGTTTAGATTTACATAGATGGACACATCAAAATCAAGTGTTCATTATTCACTGAGCTCATTGAATCTGAGCTATTAATCTCAACCCCTCACATAAGATGACATTTGACAAAATTTTGTAACGCGACTGTCTGTGAAAGTGCACCAAATGGAATGGGTTTGTCTGAAGTAATCATTGCATCCTCTCAATAATTAATAACTAGTTTTCCAACCTTTCTGCAGTAGAAAAATTTCCTCTAAATATGGGTTCAAGTGTGAAAGAACTTGCTGAGACAGGTGCGGTACTTGGTTCACCTTGCTCTTGTGCTCCACCCAGTCCACTTCTGATTGTGGGCAACGAAGGTGGTGGTATTATGTTAGGTAAGGCTGATCGCATTCCACCTAATCTTGGAAATGGATGCCTTTCCTCGCCTGGGACACCTTCTGAATGAAGTTAGTTGAAAAGTGAGTCAAGTCACTTCCTATTCTTACTTTTCTTATTCTAATAATAATAATAATAATTATTATTATTATTATTATATAAGAATAATAATAATTATTATTATTAATATCATAATCATCATTACTATTGTCCTCATCATTACTACTGTTACCATTATTATTAGTGCCTTTGACTTTTTGATACCCTGACCCTTCACCATTCCAGGGGATGGAAGGAACAACATTTGGATTTTGAAGCCCCAGAATTAAGGTTGTTTTTTTTTTCTATTTTTCCCAACTCTATTACAGACTGAAATTGCTGAAAAGTGGCATTCTGCCAAAGGTAGATAAAGAGATGGTCAATGCAAACCCTATTTTTAAGAATCTAAAGGATTTAAGATACAACAGTATGATGTATTGATGTTTGGTGTACCTGTGGATGAGATGTTTTCTTGGCAACAGGAGAAGAAACAAATGAAAACACTTTTCACATTGACTAAAATTCACATTGTCATGTCCACAGTAATTGCAGGACTCTTTGTGTAACAAGAACACCAGGAGTTCTTGTGGCTCAATGGTAAGAGCATCTGAGGTTGTCAGTTCATTTCCTTCCCGAGAACTCTGAAATCTTTTCAGTTGTTCTTTCAACTATTGCCAGGAAACCTTCGTTACAATAAATTATTTATTTTTTCCAAGAGGGCATGGGAACAAATTAAGCAATCTGATTGGTACTTTAGGTGGTCCAGATTTTCCTATCTCTGCCCACCGGCACGTTAATGCTTACACGAGTTTTTTACCTTTTTTTTGACAAAGCCTTTTCAGTTTGAGTTTTTAACTTGGAAACCATTTTTGTGCAAAAGCTTTTTTCAAAACAGCTTTTTATAAGACAAGAAAGTTGAAAAACAAAAGCTCTTTTTTCAAAACAAATTTTTATTGCAATATTAAAATGAACTAATTTGTCTTTACAATGTCGGTAAGTTTACTGCATTTGCATTTAGCGTGGCATGTTAGTGTGGGTGGAAGTGAAAGAATCAAAAAATTGGTTTGAGAGAGTGAGGAAAAAATAAATGAGTTATTTGCCAGCTTAGGGTTGGTCCATATACAGGAGTAAGAACTGTGACCTTGGTCTTGAAAGTGCTTCAAGACCTCAGTCATCATTTTTTACTATATCCTCCTCCCAGCCAGCAAATAACATATATATGTTCCCCTTCTTCTTGTAGAATTGAACCATTTATGTTCAGATTATAGTTTGGTTATACTTCATTTCAGAACTCCTCCACACATTCACACCACAGTAAAAAAATTTAATATCAGATTAAGACAAACCTCTTTCATTATTTCCTGGTGCAAGTTCTCTTTCAGCCAAATCCCTTTGTCTTAAAGCATTCATTTCATCTGGAACAAAAGAATTAACATTCCTCACAATGTGTCTTGTAATCATGAACATCATAACTTCACAAACTTGACAATGATACAACCTTATTTGATACTACATAGAAGATATCTATGATTACCAAAATGTTTCAAACATTTGAGTAACATTAATCGGATCTTAGATTGAATGCAATGACATTCATTGTAAGCAGACTTTAAAGTACAATATGACACTTCTGTAGCTGAAGTGTCAATAAGATTCAGCCTGTACTCTAAAAAAGCAAGCAATAAACTGTTCTG
>BLFN01000473.1:11653096-11655596 GCA_014634225.1 Acropora yongei
GAATTTCTCGAAGCCAGTACTCCTGACACGAGTTTACTCTTATTCATAGCTCTTCCCTAGCTCTTTGCCCAGTTTCAGCTGTGAATTTGTTGAAGATCACAAGTTATGGTAATCCTTTTTTGATCCAGAGTCTTACGTTTTTAGTTGTTGTCCCATCCCTCAAAGCCAATGAAAAGCGAATTTTCGGGAAAAGTAAACATAATGTATTTTAGAGAAGAGGAGGGATTTTCAGAAGTAATTAAGATTCACTGAGTTTGAACGCTTGAAGTGGCCGTTCGGTTGCTATAAAAAGCGTTTAATCCAAGCTGATTCGGTAAAAGTCAACTGTAGCTTGTTTGATGCGGTATTATAAACCTACTACCTGCTTACAGGGTCAAGGACGTCGTGAACTGCTCAGTGCCCCATATGTGCGTCACCCATACTCTCTGGCAATTTTAAACAACAGGTAACTCTCCTGACGGGTCCAATGCAATACCCGACTGCCTTTGTTGTTTTTCTAACTCGTAAAATGCTCGAAATGCAACATAAACTGAATTGCAATACTTAATTATTCCAACAACATCTGAGAGACTTTGGCGAAATCTTATCATCCAATCCGGGTGAGAAAGTCTCAATGAGAAGCTGTGTTGTTGTGACTAACAGCAATCCTTTGTTTCCCAGTACTTCATTCATCCGATTCCGTGTTTTCTTTTCCTTTAATCGAGGATATGGATGTTATTATTGTTATTGTAAAAAAACAAATTGACACCAGTTTTTTATCTGTATGTTCCCTAATTGATTTACGTAATAACATGGCAAAACTTGAAGCTTACGAATTCTTTAAACTTGAAGCTTACGGATTCTCTGATTTGTCCTTAGAACTAATGCGTTCCTATTTCACCGAGCCAAAAAACTTCGTTAAAATGAATAACTGATTGAATATGACAAGCACATGGAAAGATCAATTAAGGGTTGTCCTTAAGGTTCACCACTCGGTCCGTTACTGTGGAACTTGTTTCAAAATGATTTGTGTACACACCAGTATTCTGATGACCATCGGTTTTATCAAACTGGATATAATAAACAAGCGGAAAATGCATCATATTTGTATAAGGCAAATCTTCTCCGATCCATGCCACTACAAAGAAGTACTAAGTTTTAGCTTTGACTCCTCGAAATATTAACAAGGAGGCAAAGATGAGTGTACCCTTGACATAGCTAAGCAAAAACTCAAACCAACAGCTAATCTAAGAATTGTTGGAGTAAACATACCGGTAGATGATCAGCTCAGTTTCACGTAACACACTAGCGACATCGGTAAAAAAGCAAGTAGGAAAATAGAGGTACTAGATGGACTGAGCAATTTAATCTTATTCAAGACCAAACTTCAACTGCACCTAACAGCAATTTTAATGCACAATGTTAGAAATGGTTTGGCCCCTGACTATCTATATGAACTTTTCAATCTTGCAAACAAAGGATGCTCCCTAAGAAATGCAGATTTTGATATACCTCGCCATTCAACAGTAAGGTATGAAAAATTTTCTATTAGCTACCTGGGCAAATACCTTTGCTCCAGACTACCCTCAGTTTTAAAGGGGACATCATAAAGAAAGACTTGCCTTTTATTGAGAGCACGTGCACCAATTGTAACTGATGTATCACTTAACCACGTTTGCACTGAAATTTTATCACTTTTTGACTAACAATTACAAATTTTTAGATGCTTTAAAGTACATTTTTATTACTTGTAGAACCTCATTACTTCATAATTTTTTTGAAATTTTGTTTTTGGAATGTTCTTTCAGTGTCCACATTTAGCTAATATATAGCTTAACACTCTGACACTTAAAGTGCTACTAGGACGAAATTTTCATATTTTTTTCCAACCGTCTTCCTCAAAAATGTAAAATATCGATCCAAACTAAAGGAAATTACCATGAATCGCGTCCATCTTAACTTTTCAGTCTTGATATAACCCTCCAAAAAATGTGAAAACTCGTGCGCTATTGCTTCATTCCTAACCCTCGAGTCCGCTGTATTTTACATCAGCGGTGTGTCTTGTGACGTCATCCAATCAACTCCCGCTCGCATAAGCAACAGAAATACATGACAGAGTCAGAGTATGGATTCACCCTGCACATCGTCGGATAACGATTCCGAACAACGTGTTAGTGTTAGTTTTAATTTTTTAGCTACTAAAGTAGCCACGTTGTTTTTGCTGTCTTGAATGGATGACGTCACTTCCCCTCTCTCGCCCTAACTTTCTTATTTGTTCCCGGCCATATTTGAATTTTTTAATGGCGGCCGGTCGAAGTCAGAACTTGTAGCTCAATTAATCGTACACCCCGTGGACATAAAGACTCGAAACTTCGCATGGCATGTTTTAACATGAGTGCTTTTGATATATCGCAAAAAAAAAAAGGAACTCAAGTTTTTGATCATAGTAGCACTTTAAATAAAGTTCATTTATTCATTCATTCGTTCATTCCCCGCACTAGTGGGTTCACAACACTTTTAT
>BLFN01000480.1:0-2500 GCA_014634225.1 Acropora yongei
GCTATATATGATGGTGATACATAAAAGTTAATGTAATGTGTTAGAACTACGGATTACAATAATTGTGAATGATCATCGCAGTTTTTCAACGTTGCTTGAGCAGCAGCGAGAATGGCCTGAAGTATTCAACCTGAATGTTCAGACCTTTCTCGCTGCTGGTTAAGGCCGCACCTGAACGGTGATTCGAACCCTGACCTCTGCGATGCGGGTGCAGTGTTCCACCATTTGAGCTATTAGGCCAACTGGGACCAGCTTGCAGTTGGCCTGATAGCTCAACCACCTCCCAGTTGACTTGATAACTGAACTGGTGGAGCACTTCACCGCCATCGCGGAGGTCAGGGTTCGAATCTCCGTTGAGGCCTGAATTTTCCTGGCCTTTCTCGTTGCTGCTTAACCCCTTCCCGTTCGAATGAGTGCTCAGGGCACTTATAGATTTTACTCTGTCTAACGCCAGACGATTTTACTCGTCAATGGGGAACCTCTTGAACGGGAAAGGGTTAAGCGATTGACCACCTGAATCGGAGCGGTCTTCTTAAACAAGGGTGGAACCTATCATCTCGCTCAGAATTTTATTAACTATGTCTGGATTAGGAGAGTGCCGTCATCCGACTGATGTAACGCCCGCGGTAAGTCAAGCCATTCTAGCATCTGGGATTGAGGTTTAGTCTTTGCGTCTCTTAACATAAATAGTCTGCTGTCCCATATTGATAAACTCAGAGTTTTTATCTCCTCTTCTAAAGTTGGCAATTTAGTAGTCAACGAGTGTAAATTGGATTCTATAGTGCATAACAACAAAGTCTACCTAACTGGCTTTGAATTGCTCGGGAATAACGTAAAATTAATGAAAAGAATGGAGGTGGTATTTGTATTTACGTACGCACGAATCTTAACTATCGAATACGTGAAGATTTAAGGCACGGATGACGCGAAACCTTTTATTAGCCTATTAGGAAGAGCTTTCAAAATGACGAGGAGCGGCTTTTATTTTATTTCTATAGCACTTTTGGTTGCCAAGTTATTAAAGATTTTGATTTATGCAAATTAGATGCTTGTGACGTCACAAGATTAACACAGATTGATGTACAATCCCCAAAAAAGAAACATCTCTGAAAGCATTTTAAGTATAGAACTGAAACTCTGTACAGTTCTTATACTCATCACAAAGTCCCATGACATATCCTTTATGACATTTCCATGGCAGCACAACTGGCTCCAGGCCCTCTCCATCCACAGCGTAAAGTCAAAGTTCCCCTCCTTCAAGAAGTGTAATTTGTTCTTGATGTTTATTCAGTGGGTGTGAGCTATGTGAACTTTGCACAGCACAAGCACAAGAAAGTCTGTCAGACTCTGGGGCAACATGAAAAGCATTTTTCATTTTGGAAAGGTAGAAGCCTGGTAACAAGTATGTTGCTATGGTGACATCATAACTACTATTTACAATAACAATAACAATAATAATAATGATAACTTTATTTCTATAGCGCACTTATCCTGTGTTCAAGGTGCTTTACAGTCATATGAACAACAGTACTAATAAATATTTACAAATTTACAACCATATCCTATCATATTTACAATGAAAAATTAAAAACAAAAAAAAATCATATATACAAATTTACAGGAACAATGATCTGTTACTACTAAATTTAGAAACCAAGTACGCATTAAGTCATCTTTTAAAACAATTTAAAATGTGGAATTCTTGCAGCACATCAACCTTGCAAAGTTTCGACCCGGAAGTATTCTATACTTTGTGATTTTACATCATTTTGTGTCAATCTTCCAATCTTGCGACGTCACAAGTCCTCTAATTTGCATAAAACAAGATGTTGAATAACTCGGCAACCAAGAAAGCCACTCTTTATGATTTTGAAAGCTCTTCCTAATGAGCTAATAAAAAAGCATCGTGTTCTGCACGCTCTAAAAGTTGCGAGCAGCATCTTGTCTAATAGTTAAAAAATGATGTGCCGTTCACAACGTTTCACTTTCTTAGCCATTTTATTAAGCAGTTCAGAAATTCTCTTTTTACGTGACATTCGTGACTACTGCTGACCAACACCTCGGGCTTGTGTTTGCTTGTAGTCTCGCAAACACCGCTGCACCGTGTGTGCACGTCACGCGGGCTAATACTCGGTGCAAAATTGTATAGAAGAAAACAGCAGAAACAACAAAATTTACGAAAAGCAAGTTGAAAGTGTCGTAGAAAACTGTGAAACGAAAAGGAATTACACAAATGGATAATTTAACCATTTTGTTTAGAGCTTTACCAAAAAAGTTATATCAGTTTAAACACGAGGTCACGCTGAGGATTTATTTTCAATTGGTGTTATGAATTAAACCGCCAATTTGGCCAGCTCTTTTGCACATACGATAGAGGGTTTTCACTCACGTGATGAGATGACCATGTTGGGATACAAAACAATAGCAAAATATCGAACACGTTTTGCACAATAATAGAGTCAAATTCTATTGCTCTTTTTCAAAAACTGGATCATTGGAT
>BLFN01000481.1:12881-15381 GCA_014634225.1 Acropora yongei
CTCATTTTATCTTGTTATAGCATAGAGGGGACCTTTCGTTTCACTAAAATTCTTATCTATAGGCTGGACCTTTCTTTTATTGAGATTTTACCTCTTCTCAGTTCAGTTTCTTGATAAAGCCATTTGGCTTATGGGCAAATAAATACGTCAATTTCATGTCATTTGTGAACTGAAATATTTTTGTTTGGGGCAAATTATTGGCACATTGGCTCAAAGATGTTCTATCATACCATGAAAGGCAACACCCTGGTGAATGTACCCTTTCACCTACCAAATTACTTCTGTTTTCTATCTTACTCACAGAAAGCACTTAAAGAGCTTCTGATTATGTCATGCAATTGGTCTTCCATGCAGTTTTTTGTGTGCCTGAGAATGCAGTTGAAATGCTTGTTGCAAAATGCATTTCAATGTGGACCTGCAATGCAAATGAGTAGCATCTCCTGCCTTTCAGAGGAAAGGTAGCATTGAATTTGAGGAAGATGTTTATGGAAATTCTGGGCTGTTTACATGTAAGGCCAGAAATAGCAAAGCACTTTTTAAGATTTTAAACTGTTTTAATTCTCAAACTGTTTGTTGCACATGTAACTAACAAAAAACTAAGTAAAACTCATCATAGCATGCATATGTAAATTTGTTTTCCTGACATAGAGGATACCCTGTACATGTCAGCTGGGATTTACCAAAATTTACCCTAGTTGCCTTGAAAAGAAGTTAACATTAATTTTATTTTTCTCCATTTTCTTCATTTCTTTCTATAAATGTTGGATTATTCTTTAATAAGCTGGTTGTCTTTGGCATAATAGATCTCTATAGCTTTCCAGGTCATATGGTCTGAAATAGAAAAACATCATAGCAGCTGCATTGAGTTGTGAAGTGTTCCACAAAGACTTGTCCACTATTACTGCGTTTTTTGACTGCTATATCAACAGTGCAGACTGGATTTCTTGGAATTTCTAAGGATCGGACATTAAGTATGCATGCTGTAGTTAGCCATAATCCATCAAGCTCTGGTTTGTTTTCTTTGTAAGTTTCCCTTGCAATTAATCCCTGAGGCACTAAGATGAATTGGCCAGGGTTTTCGTTTTCTGTATTATTGGCAGTTTGAGAAAGATTAAGCTTTTCAACAGGTCTTCTAGGTAGTTTACAATGGGCCTTCTGTATGGTGGCCTAGGAATGCCATAAGAAAATTGTGCAGTCTCTGGTAAGTTTCGGGTAATTTCTTGCGTTTTTTTCTAGTTTTAACATTAAACGAAAAATATTTATAGCAATACTTTAAATCAAATTTAAATGAAAAAAGTAAAATAAAGTACTTTTTAAGAAAAAGTGAAATGAAAGGAAAATATTCTTTCCTTGGCCTAGCAGTGCCACAAGGTTTTTTTTAAAAAAAAAATTGATCATGGCCTATTGACCCCATAGCCCACAATTCTAATTGGTGATCTTTTGTGTGGCTCTTCAGCAATGTATGACTGAAGGATTTTCAGCTTGCTGAGTGTGTTCCATGATTTCCTCTTGTTCCTCATTGTAATTCCAGGTTTTACTTTGTCCGGTCAACGTAACCAGTGGGACAACTTCAAGGAGTGCCTCTGAAAGGAACCAGAAGGTGAAAAGAGCGATGAATGTAGTGCCAGGGGATCTAAAGGCTTCTTGACTATTGCCAAGTGTTCAAGGCAAGTGGCAAGTGGCCCTTAACCAACCTGCTATTCAACAAAGAACTAACTTTAAATAATGTTAAGAGTTACATCAAAGAATGGTGGAAGGCCATTTATATCTTTGTTTAGCCATTACATAAAAGTGAGAAAGTTAGCCCATGAAAGAGCAATAGTGTGGTGACAGCTGGCACAAAATCATCTGTAAAACCTCATTCTCTCTCTCTCTTAGTCATCAAATGCTGAAAGTGGGCCAGTTTATAGAACCAGAATCAAATTTGTTCCCGCTTCATTTGGAAGAATTTGCTGTCAATGAATTGAAGCGGTTAGACCCTTTTCCGGTCACTCATTTACTGCATTGTAGGTAGTTTTCAGAAGGTGCATTTAGGGAATCTGTGCAATTGAATGCTCTGACACAAAACTTTGTGTAGTCAATGGATGCATAAGCACCAGTACAAGAGTTTGGAAGAACCTTTATGTACAACAAACGTTTCGTCTCATCAATGGGCCTGTTATGAAACTAATTAATGATGTTGCCTTACCAAGTAGTGAGGAAGGCTCAGGACTAAGTATGAAGGCTGCGATTCTCAGCCACTACGCCTGCAAGAAGTCAAACACCCTGTTATTTGTATTAGATATCCAAGGAGTGGATGATCCTGAGTATATGACATCCTATGGCCAGACTTGTTAAGGGTCCTGATTATCTCTGTGTTTCCAGTTAATGTTTTGATAGCATAAGGAAGGAGTACATGCTTGGGAGGTTTATGCTGATCACATGTGACAGCATATATCAGGTCTTGACCAAATGACTGGATGAGATTTGACACACTCTCTGATGGATTTTCATGCTGAGG
>BLFN01000481.1:22881-27881 GCA_014634225.1 Acropora yongei
TTGAGGGAGGAGACCATGTAAACCCCTGGAGAAACACAATTAATGGTTGAATCAATATTTTCCAGTTTGAAATGGACCTTTTCTACAAAAAAAAAATATTAATGGCCTAAGATTTACTACAGGCCTCAGATCACCACTTTCCTTAGGCACTAGGAAAAGAGTATAGATGGATTCTCCTTGGGTGTATTCGACATGCTCAGTAGCACCCTTATCCAGTAAAGTCCAAATATCAGACTGAACAATTTTCTGATTCTGAACTTGGGGTAAAAAGATGGTAGGGCTGAGAGGCCAGTTCTAATCTGTGCCCTAAGACAGCCTCCAAGATCAAAGGATCAGTGGTGATTCACTGCAATTTTCCTTGTGATTGGTTTAAGTTTCCAGCACAGTTTATGACTTCTCCTTGTTTGTCCTGCTTGTTGATGGACTCCTGGAACTGAGGCGTGAGTAGGGTATACAGCCTCCTCCGGATGAACCTCGGCAGAATCCTAAAAAAGGAGACTTTTTTCCTTGTGTACTGACATTAACAATTTTTCCATCTGTGCGAGAGCCACCTGAATGTCAATCACGAGTTGAGCAGGAGACTTTTCCTGAAAGTTTGTTTACTTCACTGATATCCTTAATCTGTTTGGGAAGGTCATCCCCAAAAAGGAGTGTTGTTATTTTTGTAAACACATCCATTCCTCACCGTTGTCAAATCTTTCTAATCAAAAGTTTTTCAACATTTTCGGTAGCGATCAGCAAGAAACCTTGGAAACTTCAGCTTGATCATTCGCTTGTAGAGTGAACTCTTTCTTTTCGATAACTTCACAAATTTGCATAAATATTTTCGAGGTCATCTTTGCTTAAAAGGCAATATTCACTTTTTTACCTTTTCTGTCTACAGATTTCGGTTTGTAACCATGTTACAAACCTTCCTGTTAATGATTTCTTTTTTCTTTTGCCTTAGATACTCATCGACAGCGTCAGCTTATCTGAGTCCAATGCCTCTTTTTTGAGGAAAGATAATTGTTTATCTCAAGTCATCTTTTATGTTATAGTAAGACCATTGCTTTAAATCATCAGAGTTTGTCAAGCAATGAAACTGAAACTTACAATAACGTGTGTAACAATAATGTGTGAAGTTCACATTGTTGTAAAAGAGAAAACCGATTTGATACCTTAAGCCACGGGCACCATAACCATGACAAATGTTAACAACCTAATCGATATCAGTGCTCACTGGGAAACAAGAAATGTCTTCGTCATTTACAACCTCTTACTGAACATATAAAAATAAGTTAAGGTCATTGGTTAAAGAAGTCATTCATGGCACCTAACATAGATATTGAAAGTATATTTAAGGGTGCAGTTCATAAATTGGTGCCATCTGATCAAATGCCTAAAAGCAGAGTCATGTACAGTACTAGTTCATCAAACGGTACCAAATCCTCGACTATTCTGTATTCCAAATGTCATGTCAGCTTTGAAACTCTAGTAAGTTGTATGTACCACTGGCAAGCACAGTGTGATTGAGCAAGTGTTAGCCGTAGGAAATCTTGATTGACCCCAGTTTTCAGCCCTGTGCAAAAATTCAATACTAGGGTAAGTCTTTCGAGGTGGTAAGACTTCACAGCCTTTGGCAAAGAACAAAATATCGCTTAGGGCTATGGAATGTTTGCCTTCCTCGATATCTTGGAGATAATCACGCCAACGAGAGAGCACTAGGCTTTGTGACTGCTTTGGTTGAACCATCTGGTCTTGCCTTGAAAGTGAACGAGTTTTCCATGATTTCAGCAGTAATTTGTTTGGGCTCATGGCACAAAACTGATCGAAAGGCCTTGGGATGTACCTTGATGCTAACAAGTACACCAAGTACTGAAAGACCCCTCTGAAAGCTCTCATGGGCTGGCTGGGCTTGCCCCAGGACAAATCATCTGGTGGTTAAGTCTACCATCTTGACAACGTCATCCAGCACTTGCACTGGCATTGAAGTGCCAGCTAGATCAAGAACTGTCAGCAAGTTACCTTTGTCTAAGCGATGCATCGCGTCTTCTGTAGGGGCAGAATTCAGGAGGGTTTGCAGGATGCCTGTAGCTCCTGATCATAAACATCTTCAAGAGGAACAACAATCTTATGTAGGTTAGTAAAGAGAGCTTCAAACATTGCAGGTGACAGGAACTGAAGAACTCGCTCATTGGTCCACCCAAGTCAACAGCTCCTTCGCTTACACTAGCATCATCTGGAAAGTTCATTGATATTCTGTTGGCAGGGGAAAATGATTTTTGGGATAAAGCGTGCTTAGCTCACTCCCATAGAAAACTGCGTGAGATGTTAAACTTTGAAATGCAGCTGTCATTGATGGCCTTGGCTAATTCACAAAGATTCTTATCGATGTTTTTGCTTTCTGGTCCCTGGACTTGAGGGATCTCTTCAACGATATCCCTTTTCCTGTCACTGTCGAAAAATGAGGTATTCCTGGCTTTGTTAATACTTGGTACAGCATGGAGCAGGGAGTCATAATAGTCATCTGACTGAGAAAATTAATGGCCTCTCGGGTTGCCGAACTTGAAAAATATAGATTCAAATCACACCATAAGTAAACTATTAATGGGCTGTATCAATGTTGCCTAGTTTGTGGGTAAAACTGAAATATAAAAAAAAACATACGAATTACAAGGTGAAACAAAGAGCAACAGTTTCGCTGCAGAAAAGCTATTTGGGTAGTTCGGACATCACTGTATGATCAACCTGTCTTATTTTCTTGAGGTGTATTATCAAGAAGAGATGAATAACGTAAATAACATGAGTTACCCACTACAAGCAGATGAATTGTAGATCTTTGCCTAATTAAATAACCTTTTATTAAAGAAACGTCATAGGTGAAATTTTGGGAAATTGTGATGAATTAAGAGTTAAAAGTTAAAAGAAAGAAAGGTTGAAAAGAATATGCACGTAGGACATGAGTGCAAAACGTCTGCGCATGCGCAAGGTCTCTATTTTTAAAAATGGTGTTTGCGAATGCGAACTTCACGACAAGAACGCCTTCTTTTTTTTAGCTAAAATTGAACTTTATTAGCGTCCAAAACTTCGAAGCGTTAAACCTCCAGGTATGCACTGGAGCAAGGATTTGTACAAAGTTCGCGGTGATCATGCAAGCCTCTCATTTAGGCAAATTTGTGCATCACCGTTCTCAGTGTTTATGTTCAACTTCAGAATGAAACGAACATGAGGGAACAAACGTTGAAGGCTGGAGAGATCTGCTGCTTGATATTCATGAGGAATTCCTCCAGATTTAGTTTAGCAGTCATACCAACCATCTCTCCAAACACTGGTCTGAAGGCGTTGGATGGCTATCCAGGACGTATATTTTATTGTTGTTGCCAACAAAACAAATGGTCATTCCATTTGTGATGACAAGTGCTGCCAAATTCTCTGTCCAGCCTCTACAGTTAAAATTCCAGAGAACTTTGGGGATTTGGGGGTCTGTTGATGTGATTGAGAGAGATATGGTATCCTGAAGAGTTAAATTTCCAAGAACTAAGTTTGCTTTCGCGTCTGCAACACTGAAGAATGCACTCCCAATTTCTAGTGTCGCACGGTCATAAGCATTATTTCCACAAACGATGGATGATAGTATCAAAGTAATCCAGCTGCTGTTTAAGGGAGAGCCAACATAAAGTGCTAATATGTACCTGTTTGTAGATCTGATATATGTAGAAGCCATGAACAGAGTAATGAAAGTACATGCATTAGAACAATTTCTTCCCATTAGAGTAGCCTGCGACATTTGTGAAGGGAGAAACCAGAAGGTAGAAGTGCCCATAGGAAGAGTTTCTACCTGTACATTAAGGTGAAGAGGAGGATTTCTGACATTCCTGTCCCTGGGGCTGCCTAACCGCGAACGAGTTCAGGTCAGTTTCTATGTGAGTCTCCCAGTGGGCTGACTCCTAATAAGCAGGATCAATATTTGCATTCATCTGAATGTTATAATTGATTTCATCATCCTGCTCACTGCCTGGGTGGGTTGTTTCTGGTGTAGTGGGCCTGGAAGTTGGTTTGATAATGCTCTCATTGAAGGTTTCACAAAGACTGGAATTTTTTTGGGTGAGACGAGGAACACATATGGGACATTTATTTCCCATTTTATCCAAGCATGTCTTATGGAAAGTGTGGAAGCAGTTTAACCTGACAGCATCTGTGATCGAATTTTCTGAGCATTCAGCATAGTCACAAAGTAAATCTTGATCAGGTATGATCTGGGGTTCTAACTTTGCAAATGTGTACCCTAGAAGGAGGGCTTTTGTGTCCACAGTCGTGTCGCAGGTTTTTAGCATCTCCCCTTGGCTGCCCCCCTAGCAGTGTTTTCTTGTGGGACCTGTAGCAAATAATAGTTATTGTTAACCACAAAAGGGCACCAAAGACTAGTCATTACAGTTAAGACATGTCGGAGACTTAAGGGTGATTTCCATATCAGTTCTAACAATTGCTGAAAAACAATAATGTTGGAGATAAAGATAATGCATATGTATGAATAAGATGTTATTTTTCCAGCAATTTCAATGTCAATGCTACTGGCTCACCTACCCTACCCTGGACAACATTTCGTGTCTGAAAATTCTACAAATAATCTGCTCCCGTCAAAACATCTTAACTGCTCTTTGTGTTGACAAACATCGCTCAGCCATATGTTTGCAAAATGGGGATAGCTCTCATGCACAATTTTAAGATGCTTGCTCAGGACAGTCAAAATTTCGGGAGCAACAGAGGCTTCTATGGAAAATAGCTTCCTCCCCCTACTGGGGTTAAATGCAAGCCAACTACCTCCCTGAGGTTGGAACCTGTAGCCTTTTGTCCAAATTTGTTGAAAGAAAGCCACTCTTTCCAGCGAGCTTTTAGGCTAAATTCTTAGGCCACACACGAGGTAACAAACAACATATGGCTTGCGTTATGAAAAAGCACTCTAATTTGTGTGTTACCCTTTGCTGGTACTTGGGATTGAACCGTTTGTAAGGCAACACTCC
>BLFN01000481.1:87881-97881 GCA_014634225.1 Acropora yongei
ATCTTTCAGTAAAACATTGTTTCTTCAAGTGACATGAAATAGCTGTATACTATATTTTCCTGCCACTCCTTTTTTTAACAGGTTTCAAACCTATATCAAACAAGGAAACCTGTTAATAGTTTTTGGAAAGAGATCTCTCTTTTCATTCCATCTTTGTGTGGTCTCACCATTTAACAAAGGGGGAATAAGATTTTATAAAAAGCGTAGAGTATGTCACTTGAATTTATATTTGTGAGCTGGTATTGCTCTCTCAACTTGTGAAAGGTAATGGTGGTGGGAATATTTTGCAAATTGTATGCAATGTACATTAGCTGCTAACTCTTGGTCATCATACCTTCATTCCTTTTTATCAGAGACAGTTTTTTTTGTACTTTGCTTCCATTTTCCTTTTTATACAGTACTGATTTCAGTCCAGCAACAAGCTAACTGTTTTAACAAACTTATTGGTCTCAGAAATACAAACTATATTAAGTGGTCAACAAAAATGACCATTTGATTTCTCTTAGCAACTGCTGCTGGTCTAGGAAGGGGAAAATGGAATTCAGATTGGTCATCATCACCATCACCATCATCATCCAGATCAAGGAATTCTTCAATGCTTCCTTCATCGGCAATCAGGCAAAAATTGTGTAAAACACATGCTGCAGAAATGACCGATGGAACGTCATGGACATTTTCCATCTCAATGTACTTTAACCTTCGCCACCTTCCCTTCAGTAACCAAAATGCTCTTTCAATTGGTTGGCATGTCCTGGTGTGCTTTTCATTATAACCAATCTGTGACCTTGTTAAATTACCATTACCTCGGAATGGTGACAGCAACCACCTGTCAGAAAAAATAAATTATACTGTGATATAGTAATCACCAGACAGTCATTGTTTGTGCGCTAATTTGCAGGTATTGTTTTTGATTTTGTGTATTTGTAACGTAGCACTATACCTGTGTCAAAAGGAAAATGCCATGTCATTCATTATTAGCTTTTGTAAATACAATATTAATAGCCATAAATATACAATAAGGAATACTTTTATCAACAAAGACAACTAACACAAAATCCATTGGAATTATGTACTGGTACAGAAATATGCACCTTTGAAATGGGTATGCTGAATCCCCAAGAAGATGGGTGTCACCTTAAAATAATTGATTTTCAGCTGACTGAAATAGTGGTGAATTTCTGAGCACTCTAGCATCGTGCACTGACCCAGGCCACCCTACATATATGTCCGTGAAACAGAGGGTGTGGTCGCATGCTCCCTAAAAGAGAGGTTATAAGAGTTTATAAGTTTTAGTACACAAATAGTACAGAAAACTTTCTATGTTAAGGACAATATCACTCTAGTCTCTCATGATGCTTTGATTAGAAACAAATGCATGAAACTTTTGGTATGTGATTCAACTTAGTGGTATGTATACAAATTCAGATGACTCGTGCTAATCATGAAATCAATTTAACTGCTAGAGTAAGCCATATTGATGGCTGATTAAATAGATGTTGGCTGTTAGAACAGTTACAAAGTAGCCTAGAAAAATTCTGGGCATCAGTATTATTCGTGACCACTAGCCCTGCAACCTGGACGTTGTTTGTTTTCCCTTATACAAGCTATGAAGGTATGTGTAGCATCAAAGGATTTCTGAAATGGTCAGAAATAGAAAAAAAGATTTGGACCCCTTTCTTCTGAAGTAGGGTATGATTTGTGCACTCAGCAACAGTGGTCATCATGTAAAGTATTTGAAAGAACGTTTTATGATTATTAGTTTTCATAGGCGTATGGTGATCCTCTTGCCTGAAAAATTTATGTGATGCCTGAATGGGAGAGAGTTGAAGTCAGGGTGCAAACACATTCAATTTGCATGAAAAACAAAATTGTTCACAATTCCCACAACTAATGAAACTGCTATAATTCCAAAACTAGTTATATTCAAAGGTTACCTAGTCTATCAATCATACTCTATCAACAGTCTCAATCCGAGTAAAATCTAAAACTGATTTAAAGGGAAAAAGTCTAAAAAGAAGTAACTAACTAGAAACTATTTATGACTTTTGGAAATCACACAAACAGCATTATTTTGTTAGTAATGTTTCCTCTCAAGTGTTTTCACATGAATGGTTAGCGTTTTGTCCAAGAAATCAGATGATTTCTGTGGCTAGGGGGGGATGCAGTCCCCCTTGCCTCCCCCAGCTTGTATACCACTCTTATTTATCCCTTGAGAAAAGCAATTTAGGATTTCGGGGGTCAATTATTTGAAACCCTCGTCTGCCTGGTCAAATGATCATGCAGAATTATCTAAAGCAGTTCCTGGGCACAATCTGGTATGAAGTCGGGTATAGATTATGGGAATCAGATCTGAAATTCGTCGCAAATTCGAAAAAAAAGAAATTAAAATATTCCACATCCTGTGAAACAACAGCTTCCAGTTTTCCAATATCAAGCAATGAACAAATTAGAGCTAAAATGATAAACAACTTATAACAGTTTTTAATGTATTAAACAGTTATATTGGGTGAAGTCATCCACATTGGTAAAAAAAACTAACATAACCTAATAGCCATGAAATTAATTTGATACTATCCGTTATAAATATTTCATTGTAATACTATAACTTTTATAAGAATATTCTATTAATTTACCTGAAGGATAATTGAATGACTTCTTATTCAATTAAGGTATGACTGTGGATGGTGAGAGGGCGTCTTGATATGGATGTGGCAGCCATCAATGGCACCAACAACTCGTGGAAAACCACTCAAAAGTTCAAAACCCTCTGCTACCTCAACAGCTTTAGCACCTTGGGCAAAATAGGAAAAGAATTACAAATTGACCTCAACTACCATGAACTATATATATGAGATTGAATCAATGCAGTAGCAATTTGCCTGACTAATACCACACACCATTATGACAATATCGAAAACTGCATAGGTATCTTTTTCTTACATTATAGAATGATTTTTATCAGGCTTGAACAAAAACAACTTAAAAATAACAATTTGTCTCAGATTAGCGTTTGTTCAGTCTCATTACGTTCTTCTATGTTGAGATACTTTAATTCGTGACTGTACAGGAAACCAGTTGCATGCTCATAAACAATTAAGCAAATTATGCGACATCGTAATCTCGACATGCATGCATTTTAGATCGTCTATGGTTTTTTCGTAGCGTAAAAGCCAATATTACAATGTTACCTCTTGGCCACTGAGTAAGGTCTGTGCGCACATCCACAAGAGCTCTTAGAACCCTTCCAATGCAGCGCAACACACTTGACATTGTAATGTCAAAACAATCAGATAATTGTCGGCAGGTCTCTTGGTTCGCCAGGGCCCAAACAGCCACAGCTATCTGTTTTCTTGCTTCAGTGGGCCGCCTGCCAAATGAATTTCCCTTTGGGATATGCTCACTTGGTGATAACAATTGAGCGAGTAATTTAAATGTCGAGGGAGTCATCCGGAAATGACTCCTGAAGCCATCGCAACGGTCGAGAGGAACCGTGATTTCAAAATAGTGTGCAATTCTTGCTAATTTGCGCCAAGAAAAAATACACATAATTGAAATCTGTTGCTCAGTTGGTTGAGCAATGGGTTGTCATGCGGGAGGTCGTGAGTTCGGCTCCGGCCGGACCAACACTCAGGGTCTTAAAATAACTGAGTAGAAAGTGCTGCCTTTGTTAATGACATCGGCAAATGGTTAGACTTTCGAGGCCTTCTCGGATAAGGACTATAAACCGTAGGTCCCGTCTCACAAATACTTCCTTGTTTATAGTTCAATGTGGGACGTTAAAGAACCCACACACTATTCAAAAAGAGTAGGGCATGAAGTTCCTGGTGTTGTGGCTGTCCTTAGTGAGTGGGTACAGTGTTGTACAGTGCATTTGAATATAATAAATAGAAAATGCGTTATATAAATGCTATATATCATTATCATAAAATAACACAAATTCGTCTTCTGCATCGTTCATAAAAAGAGTATCTTCTTCCTCTGACGAGAGAAAGTCGAGAAAAAATGTTGGCAGAATGTTGCAAATTCGCGTCACTACATCCGCCATGTTGTTTACATCAGCTCTTGCGAGTCTTGAGTGTATATCACACAAGGATCGCGTGGGTAATTGCGCGAACGGGCCTTTGGCCTTACCATTTACACCTACGAGAACCAATTTTTCCCGGCCGGCCAGTTCTAATAAATGAAAAGTTAAAGACATCCAACCAGCCCCTTTGACTATAAGAAGTGACCACGGATAGGGATCATTTGTAAGGCTTTCATTAGCGCAGACAGGATTTACATTCTGTAATTGTGCTCCTCTTTGGTTTATCAGGTTGTTGATGAGTGAGAATTGTTTGGAGAATGTAGAGTTTTAGTTTCTTAACTGCATGACTGAAGCTAAGGATGTGAAACTTTGCTGGAAAAAATTGAGTTCTTTGGTATTAAAACGGGTGTAAACTATGAGACATTTGTTATTTATATGAGAATACCAAATAGCAAGCCCCCTGTCCAAAAAGAAGTTCACTCTCTGATGATCATTACTACACTGGCAACAACCACAGAGAATGGCTTTGATACAAAAGGCCTTTACCTAACATTAAGTGGGAAAATTCGGAGGGATCATTTGTCTGTCAGAGAGGAAAATATCCTCCCTTCATCTATTATAGAGGTACAGTTGCGCATGTACAGTGGGGGTAAGCAGTGCTGCTTAGCTGGTTGTATCAATGATGCAGGCAGGTACCCCTTAACTGCCTGTCGTCATGAAGTCGGAGAACACAGCCGTGAACCATGAACATATGTGTTTTGAACTCTACAGTTGGGATAGAGACAATCTTGGGAATCTTGGGACGGTGAAATAGCATACATGTCGCATGTCAGAAAAACATCAAGTGGTTCTGAACATATGGCTGTTCACACGACATGTCCAACTTCTTGAACAGTACATTTCATGTCACGTGCAACAGTGGAAATAACATGACTTCTACTAGTGATGTCCAATCAATGACAGGAAGCAAGGCTTTTTCCTGTAGTCAAGGCCTCAAACAGGTGTGGACATACTGTGGGGTAGGGCATTGCCTACTTGTGGTCGATTGTTTAAAACTCGGTTAAGCATTGCTGTAAACTTCTGTGTAAACAATGTGCTCCATCAATCTGTGTTACCTAGGACTATCTTCTGTCCTCCCTCCAACCGAAGAACGGGAATTTAGACCTGCAGCTTTATTAGATTGCAGCAGGCATTGTACACTGGTCAAAGCTGGGTCTTCATTCTTTAATATTTAAGGAGGCAGGTACCTTTTTAATGTAAATGGGGTATTTTTCACCGTTTAACCTAAATCTCTCAAATCAGAAATGGGTTTGTTGGGTGAATGTGTATCAAACAATCAGCCTGCATCAAGCAGTAATGTGGTGTACTGCACGTGAGAATAGGGGAATCTTGCTACTGGATACTCATTTAAAGTATTTCTTATTTGCGCAATTGAATGAGGTAGCGCAGTCAAGAAATTACTAACTATTTAAACAAACAATCAGCCTGCATCAAGCGGTAATGTGGTGTACTGCACGTGAGAATAGGGGAATCTTGCTACTGGATACTCATTTAAAGTATTTCTTGTTTGCGCAATTGAATGAGGTAGCGCAGTCAAGAAATTACTAACTATTTAATGCTTGTTAGTTTTATCCTCAATAATTTTGATAGAGAAATGTCAGAAGTCTACTTTATCTTAACACCATAATAGTTGTGCGTTCACACCACTTTCTTGTTTAAAATTAATTGCAGCCGTCTCACGTTATGACTACTGTCCACAATTCAGGACCACAGGTTGAGGGTTCATTTCTTTTTGTCATTGCAACGGTTTGAGCTCGAAAATATTAGTTGTACTGGTTGGTTGTTACAGGCAAAGTAGTTTAATACAGGTAAATGGCTTTAATGATACAAACTGTTGCATACTTTCGGTTTTTAAAAGAAATGCATTAGTTGACACACATGTCAACAATAAAATATAACTTTCATCTCATACCTTTCTCCGCAGTCTTCAAAATGATTTCAATGAATTGTTGCCTTTGCCCATCACATCAGCAGTGAATTTCTGCTTCAGTCCCGGCCTCGAATGGCCCGTGCAACACAAATCAGTTGTTAGGTACAACACTTACCCTTTGGTTAGACCAAAAATACAAGCAGCGATAAAAATCCATGTTTAGGCGATGAAACTGTTGCCCTTGATCATAAAGATTTCAGAGTGTATGTACTGGGGAAAGACTGTTAACGCACAAATGACGATGCAACAATTTGTTTACTTGATGGTGTTTCCCAAAGCCCTTCATGCAGAAACGGTTTAACCAACAGGAACTTGAAAACGGAAATGACTGCCAAAATTTTAAGGAAGTAACAGACAATGCTTTTAAGTTTTTTTGGATTGTGTTGTGTGCATTTCAGTGGCTTGCTTGCTTCAAATATGCCATAGTCGATCATAGTACTGCGATCACCTTGAACTGAGAGGATGTAATGAACACGACATCGACATATTCAGCTGTTTAGAGAGGCTCAGTGTGTCTACTAACTTAAATAGTTGCTAAACACCCTAAAGAAATTTTAAAAGTGTGGGAAATAAGCATAAAAAAGAGCCTGTGAAACAGATCTTAGAAACACCAGCGATACTGCTCAACATATCTGTTGACAGGTTTAACTTAAGGCCATTTTACGCATGCAACGTTACTGAGATCTATCACTTCTTTGTTCCTTTATGTCCTTTTTCAAATTGAGTTAAGCATTTCTCAGTCAACAGCTGCCTGAGCTGCTGCCCAAAACTTTCTTCTTCAAATTTTGGAAATGGCCGACAACACCGAAAATTAGCGAATGTGTAATGATCAGGATCAAGAAGAATTTTTTGCTCGGTTGTGATTCCAATTTTTACTGGTTTGAGAAATGCTTACCAAGAAAGTCAGCTTGAGTCGTGCTCATTTCCCATTGAAGCCGAAACACGTTTGGAAAGCCTGGATCAGACAAAGAATTCTGAGCCTGCTGAAGACCAGTCTCATACTTTACTGCATAAGCAAACTAGACGAACAGATTTAACAGAAGATGAAACTATGGTTGAAGTGATGGTTACCGATTGGCTTAATCCGACTCCTTCAACCTCCACATGTCATAACAATCAAGACAAGGATGCCATGTGAGATGACAAGCTCACAGCTTTAGGTGATAAAATTGAAGAAGGATTAAGAGATGAAGAAGGGATGTTTTACGCTTAAGATGATGAAATGACTGAAATCAGTAAAAGGATGGCCTACAGTGCCAAACTGGTGGGTAATGAGACTCTAGCATAAGCAACTTTGTCAAAGGAGCATGATGCTTCCAAAGACAGTGATAATAAGCCCTTGTACCCCACAGCGACAGTCGCAGTTGGTACCATAATGGTTTTCCTCACTCTTTTCACTAATATAAGACACAATCTTCCCGCTGAAGCAATTGGCAATTTCTTGTCACTCATCTCCTTGGCACTTCCATCATCACACTGTCCTCTGAATACAGTGAATAAGTTAAAAACTACTTCAAGAAACTTAGAAATCCACTTTGTCTTTATTATTAGTGTTTCTTTTGCTTACAGTATATTGACAGCAGAACATTAACTGAGAGTCCTAATGGCAGATGCCAACATGATTTAACAGCGAAAGAATCTGTAAAATGCTTTGTAGAAATACCAATTTTGGAACTGTTAAGAACATTCTTTACAAGGCCAATGTTCTATGAAGATCTACAATATCCCTTTAAAAGAAAGAAGAAGGTCGAAGATAACATCAAAGACATTTATGATGGAAATCTGTACAGCAGAGGCAGGATCGCTATCTATTTGACATTTAGAAAGTGATCAAAATTTAGTTTCACCTTGTGAACCCCATTTGCACTGTTTGTTTGTATGCTTCCAGAAAAAAAGATCATAATTTTTTTTCAAGGCCTGTATAATCATTCTATAATTATCCACTGGGCAACCATTTCTTGTTCAATACTTAATTGCATAAATTGCGTTCATAACTGGGAGGATCATAGCTTACTTGATTTCACATCTGCAGTTTAATATATGAAATATTTCACATATATCTTCTTATGTACAGGTACAGGTCAATCATCTTACCCTCAGTGCAAAACAGAATATGAAAAACTTGACAGACGGACCCCATCCTCCCAACAGAAAATCTTGATCAAGTTTTTGCCATGAGCAACACTAAACCTTTTTAATCAAGAGTAACTTAACAAAATAATCATGACAAAGTTAATGTTAAATGCTTGACAATGAAATCTTTGTGTTAAGATTGTACACCTCCAATATCTCTCTTTGGTAGAAAAGCAACCAAACTAACTTCTTTTTCAACCTTGAACTGAACATGATAACAGGCTGCAAAAAAACAAAGCAAAAAAAAAAACACTGCCAAGCTCTTCCCATTTATGTTATTATTGCTTTAAACTGTACATGACAGTGTTAGCCATAGACTGTAATCTCCATCTTTTTCAGCTTGTCCTCCTGTTTTTTTGGGTTATGAAGCATTATAAAGCAACCTCTTCAGGTCATCTCTTAAAAGAGAAACAGCACATTTCAGTTGAATATCACTTGCCTTAACAAAACTACTAAAATTCCTCTTTTGCCATTATTCCCACCCGATTTGCCATTTAATGAACAAATTTGATTGTTTTGAGGAATAAAATTGATTTCAATCGAAGACTGGGTACTTTGCTTAAGGAAATGAATTGTAAAGGGCTTAGTCATATTACATATTTTTTTCCTTGCTTCACACTATGCAGGTCAAGACATCAGTATATCATTTGCAATAAATGTTACAGCTATGTTTGAGTGGGTAATGGTGGGCAAAGCATTCAATAATTCTAAATAAAAAAAGGGATGCAACTTTCAGAAGCCTCTCAAGGCTGTTCTCCAAGAAAAATATTTGGAAGAAATCCAGGGTACACAGCACATCCTTTTTCTGGTCAGGCAAAATTAAGTCCCAGGGGCCTAGGAACCACTAAGCTATGCTCGAGAACAGTCATGACATCTCTGACCAAAAGTCAAAAAACAAAAGTAAAGCAACCAACCTGTTTTCCTTACAATTGGCTATAGCCAGAGGATAGACTAAGTTGGCACTCTGAGATGTGTGACCTGAACTAAACTAACACCTTTAACCATCCTTTCTGCACAGTACTGAGAGTGATTTCGGCATACTCTTCAACAGCGATTTCAATTACGAATCTTGGGAAATAAAAATAAATTACCGTTAAGACTCATGTATAAGCTGCACTTGTGTATAAGCCGCACTCCCAACTTTCAAGCATGATTTCGCGAAAAAGATAAGGAGTCCAAAAAGCGCTCTTGTCAATGAAAAAAAGTTGGTCGTTTGTTCACATATGTTAACAATAAACCTTACAAAATCTTATGTTGAGTGTTTGCAGCGACATTAGTCAGTTTCTCAAGAATGCACTCTTCTTTGATTGGCTAAAAAAACATTAGAGGAAGCCTGGGCCGAGTCACGTATAAGGCCGCCATCAGTAAACGACATGGAAACCTCTTTTGCATCAACTGTGTGTGGATATCATCGATTGGAGAAAAACTTGTTGCTAAACGTGAGTTTAACAACCCCATGGACAAAGCACACTGTGAAAGTTGTAGAGGGCGATAAAATGGTCAGCCATTTTCCTCGCGAGTTCTGCCGAATAGCGCTGTATGTTCTTGGACGCTTAAAGTGTACGGAGGAATGGCAGTTTCACTCCTCAAACAAAGAACTACTTAATCACTATTTACGTAAGGTTTTCAGTTCAATTTGTGACAACAACAAGCCAGTTTACTCTCTCTTAAATCAGTGGTCTCGTGTATAAGCCGCACCCGCGATTTTTGACCCAAAACTTAGGTAAAAAGGTGCGGCTTATACACGAGTCTTTACGGTACATATAAATATTACATAAGAAAGGTAATCGTGAACATTGCTGTTATTATTTTTTTTTTCATCATATTGTGCTGTGGAATAAAAATTAAAACAT
>BLFN01000481.1:115381-117881 GCA_014634225.1 Acropora yongei
CAAAACAAAAAGCTAATAAAGCCCGCGAAGTAATGGGAAGAGCACAGCTGGGAATGAATGCACCTCGCAAACGCAAGGCTGGAGAGCATAAAAGAAACACTGCAAATTCACTGTAAAAGCCAATAATTGCAAAAGCAAAGAAAAATCCCAAGGAAAACAGTACTGCACTGTTTTTGGAGCGAAACACACTGATAAAATGAACAAACTTGTGTGAGGGGCAGGGGAACTAAAGAGAGAAGCACTGCAGAAAACCGGCGTTTGAGACGAGAAGCACACAAACAACACTAAAAAACGTGTGCAAACTGGGTAAGGGAAAATTAAGACACTATACAAACCAGGTGTATGTGAGGCGAAGGACACAAAAAATGAGAAATAAAGTGTGCGCAAACTGGGTAAGGGAGGCGGGGGGATATTAAAAGCACTACACCAACTCGGTGTTTGTGAGGCGAAGCACACAAAACATGACAAATAGAACCTGTGCAAACTGGGCAAGGGAGCCGAAGGGAAATATAGAGCACTACACAAACCCGGTGTTTGTGAGGCGAAGCACACAAAAACATGACAAATAAGGTTACAACGTGTGCAAACTGGGGAAGGGGCCGCAGGGAAAATAAAAGCACTACAGAAACCCGGTGTTTGCAAAGCGAAGAAAATGGTACTAACAAACGGCCTCGTGGAATAACAAGGCGAAGACGAGTCGGGGAAAAACTAAAGCAGTGGAGCGAGCCAATAGCAAGAAATGAAATTAATACCTGCAAAGGAGCTGGATTTTGCTGAGGATTGTCAACATTGTGTGTTTCCAGAAAATATCCAGACCCCTACCACGGAGGGAATTGGAAATTCCGGAGGAGCGGGGGGTTGATGGCCCAGGAAATTCCGAAGGGGAGAGGGGTTTTGAGGCCAAATTCACTTCCAGATGGTTGGGAAAATTATTGATTTTTTGTGAATTCGTATCGACTCCGTAAGTGTCACTTAGCAGTTTTTGCGCGTCGTTCTGAAGCTTAACTTGAACAAAATATGTTTTCCCTTACTGTTCTGCAGTTAAAAAACGTTTTTTTTTAACTTAAAAGTTCCTTGGACACAAACAAGAAACAATTGAAGACGAATAATCCTCACGAAGCAAATGGACCCGCCATTACTTGTCACCAGTCTTCAACAATTGAAACAAACAGGAGTGGTTACCTCCTGGTGCAACCAAAAAACTTTGAACGTTCCGCGATCAATCAATGCGATAAAGTAATAAAGTAGAGTGCAGTGTCGACGAAGAAAGTGCCTAGTAACTTGGCTTTTGTTACAGGAGGCCGAAATATGGCCAGTTACTCACAAAAAATTAGTCACTCGTTCATTTCTCTTTTTTTTTCTCATTGATCGTAGTATTGCAGTTTGCTGACATTCGTGTTCATTTCAAGTTACGCAACAGGTCAGTTTCGTTAGGGTATTCTTTAGTAAATTAAGAGCTTATGTAAAAATTTAATATGAAACCCCTCCGAGTGTTGAAAATATTTTGTAAGTCTTAGGCATGATCTTTTATAAAGAAATAGTTAATGCTTTTTTGAGCCAGTTTACGGCGTTTACTCAACGTAGCTTTCGGATTATTTATAAAGTAAATTAACAAGTGAATGCCCATTGACAAGCGGCTTTTGGATTTAGTGTTGATCAATTCTTAAATCATTTTACTAGTAAAGGAAGGAAAAAACTTTCCAGAGGGTATGGCCTGGTGGATGATATTTCTATGGAAATTCCAGAAGGGGTGAGGGGTTAACGATTCCTTGTGCAAATGGAAAATCCGAAGGGGTGGAACTGCACCTTAAATAGGAACTTGAGCTTCAGCCATAACACGGTTCTTTGCAAGAAGGATTCTAACGCGAACTGGGCCGAAATGATATGGGGAGCTCTTGTTAATACTGGGGCTGCGAGGGACTGGCACGAATAGTAGTATGAAATTGTAAAAACTATTTTATAATTAGTATAACGTTTAAAATTTAAAGTGCTATGAGTAATTAGTATTGATAGCACTATATAAATGAATTATATTATTATTGTTCCGAAGACACGGCAAAGAAAGTAGCGTTCACCCGCTTAGAAAAGGATCGGTTAACATTGCAAAATGCGGAATTTTGTGTACATTCGCTTCGTTTTCCGATCGTAAAATCTGAGGTTTTCCGTTTGTTTTCCTGACGGTGAACTCGAGTTTTCCGTCCATTATCTGACAGTTTTCCACCACGGTGAACAGTACGAAAACAAGCCATTTTACTGGTGTTCACCGCATGGTTGACGCCTTCAAAACAAATTGTTTTCCGCTGTTTTGCCGGCTTTCTCCGGTCACAAAACAGCATGTTAACTGGTGTTTATGGGAGTTTTCTCTAATTTACTTCGTGTTCACAGCGCGATTAACGCACGACATACAGGTTGTTTTCCAATGTTCTCTGGTGTTTTCCAGTTACAAAACAACGCTTTCACTGGAGTTTTCAGTGAGGTTTCTTGCATTTTCTCGAATCAT
>BLFN01000481.1:136660-139160 GCA_014634225.1 Acropora yongei
CATTTTAGGGACTTTACAAGGGTCTATAGTCTAGAACGTACAAAGAATAAGGGTCGAATGAGAGTTACATGTCAAGACTTTGAACGACAGATTGACTCAACACAATCGCAAGGAATCGCAGGATTAAAGCCAATGAACGGTGGCCGCACTAGGCCAGTGTTGGCGCTGAAAAGGGCCCAGACTTGGTACAATGTCAGCTCCAAAACAGTCTTAGAAAGCTATAGGAGCTACTTTTGCCTCCATTTTCTTTTTCAACGAACCAAACTCTTCCGCTGTAAATTGACTGAGATCCTAACAAAAACGTAATACTCCGTAGTTAGCAATTATTGAATTAAAGGGTGAAAATGAAAATAATTGATTGCACTCATTCTCTACAATCCTGGACAAATTTACCAAAACAAGCGAAAAAAAAAACACACACACACAAAGCACATCGCTACAAGTTATCTTCATAGCTAGACCAACTTTCCAAGTTACACGTCACTGTTTTGTGTTAATGATAACAAACTGATTAAAATAATTTAATCATTACTTAGAAAGAGACACAATGAAGCATTAGCCTTTAACAGAAAACAACAACAGCAGGCAGTGAAAACAAAACAAAGATAGTTGGGATTCTGTTGTGCCACGAATGCACTTTGCTCTTTCTTTCATTTAATCATTTTGTTTTATCTAATGAATTGACCAACCCTTCTCTTCTTTCTTTTTGTTTTTCATATCCTTTATCCTCGTCCCTACAACTAAGGGGAAAACAGTTGTTAAGCGATGAGATTATTCTTCGAACTTTGACTTTGGGACTTCTCATCATATATCGAATAACTTGCTTCGAAAGGGTCTGGGCCCGGTTGTTCGAAAGCCGATTAACTTAATCCAGGATTAGTGTCAACTTTTCTATCATGTTTTCAGCTTTTTGGTGAAAGCTTCTTTTGCTTATTCTTGCTTTTCAAAATCGACTTCTTCTGATGTAAAGTTTTGCCGAATATCAGCGTTGAACAACACCTTGGAGTTGAGAAATAAACTCCTTGGTTAACTTTTAATCTGGGGTTATCGTTAATCGGATTTTGAACAACCGGGCCCTGGTGTTTAAGACCCTCTGTGTCTTTTCAGACAAGGCATTTGTTTGGAAAACAACGGAATAGATGATATCACAAACACTAACTCTGATGGGAAAAAATGAAAGATTCAAATATAAAATATTTCCCCCACACATCTGCCCAAACTCTGAGAGAAATATTCGATAGTAATTTATTGCATAAGATATCGATGTTGCGAAAAGAATTAACTAATGTCCCCATTAACCATTGTATAATCATTGAAACGATATCAAAGTCGGCCCAATCAAAACATTTCTGAACCTCTCCTAGATAAAATATTGATCAAATTTATAAACAGATAATACGACCTCCGGCAAGATTACATAATTTGCCAGTTTGGAAATCGAATGGCATGAGATTCTCTTTACTAAATGGTTTTTCGCAAAGAACTCACATAATCTTATGTTATACTAGAACCGATATCTCATACACCAACAAATTAATTTTAAATAGAGGATATTACATAGCCGCGCGGGGATACGAATTTTATCTTCGAGTGCTGAGAGTATCTCTCACGAGTGAGCGCAGCGAACGAGTCAGAGATACTTTCTGCAAGCCCAGCTTGCTCAAGCTGAAAGCGACCTCCAGACCCAAGTCTCTGAGAACATCGTTAAATTACAACGCTCTGGCAAATACGCCCATAGGTGACACTACTAGGGCCCCTTTTTCTTCCATTTTTTGTATCTAGTCAACGCATGGGCATGAGTTTCTAAGGTCCATTGGGCAGAGTTCTGTTGTTCTTTACTTCATTCAAACAGCTGCCGGCTTAATCACTGCTGCTACTACTATTGCTACTACTTATATTAATAAGAAAATGGTTTGATCCATGGAGCAACATACCTTGGTTGAAAATGCGTGACTAGAGTCTTGCATGAGATGGACAGTTATTGGCGCCAACAACAGTCCTTCTCAGGACTCCAGATCATTTTCAGTCAACACTAATATCCGTATTAATGATAAAAGTGAACCTTTGGATCAGAGTGGTCTTTCATGAGTGCGACTAAAATTTATTAATAAAATCCAACTAGTGGTCTATTATAATTGCTACTTTCTGATTGGTTGAGCTGCTACAAGCCTATATGTTATAGCCCACTAGTAGCGAAGAGCGCTGGCTTTGAAAAACAAAACAATGGCAGTTGAATCACGTTTTGCTGAAGCTTCGGACTAGTATTATAATTGATCTACTGCGAAGCACCACGCCCTCAGCGCGGAGGACTAATGAACTTTTGGACAAAAATGAAGAAAGCTACCGGTATTGAGACCGAGCAACTGCAGAAAACTATGTACAACAGGAACGATTTCAACAAGTGGATGCGAGACCGATGGATTCGCTCCGCGGCCAGCCAAATCCGGAAAGCCGGGTCCGTGCTGAACACATCGATCGATCGACCTCTTACCAAAAACCA
>BLFN01000481.1:172412-174912 GCA_014634225.1 Acropora yongei
ATATATATATATATATATATATATATCAACTGATACAAGGGTAACCTGATTGTATATCTGCAAGGAGAATGGAGACGAGACACTCTTTTATCTGCAAGGAGAATGGAGACGAGACACTCTTTTGTGATCGAAATGAAAAAGTTTCCCAAAATTCATTTTATTTTGAGATGTAAGAGTCGATCTAAAAAGTGTATACGGTACATGGGTGTAACGAGTGAACGGTGATGTTCGAAAACTACGCTCTACAGAAGTATACAGTAGCATTCTTTATTTACAAGGTTTCACCTATCATTAAAATACAAGAGTATCGTTGGAAGCTAGGGTATCCTAGTAAAAAATGTGACAAATTACTCTAAAATATAACCCTTAATTACAACTTCTGAAAGCTGTAATTACCGTGCAAGTTTACATAATTACGGAAGACTTACAAGAGTCACTGGTAATTTTGCCAAATGCACACATGGAGAAACATATGAAGTAAACCCCATAAATCGCATGGCATTCAGTGTAATAACGCCACTTCCGTCCGTCAGTGCGTCCGTTCGTTGAGCATCATTTACCTTAAAATTGCACCATGGAAGAGTGAGAGTAGAATCCAGGATTAAGTTGAGAAGTTTTTTTATTTTGTTTTGTTGAAGTTCGTGACGTAAACTTTTACTGAAAAAACCCCTATGACGGTAATTAAGTAATTCTGCTTTTATCGTTTCCTCAATTTCTTAAAAGTGTCAGGTTTCGATAAGCTTAAATTGAGCAAACTTCTTACCCTTTGGCAAGCAAAGCAATCATTAAATGGAAGGAGTTTCGTGAAAAGTTCGTGAGCTTCTTGCCACAGACAGAATGGACCACCCGCAGTCTGCCCATTAACTATTTGCTAATGAGAAGCACGTTGCAATGAGCTGTCAAATCCAAGAAAAAGCAACAAAGGGTTCCTAAGCACCCTCCCACCCGCTTCCCTTTAGCCTGCGTCGCAGACAGATTAAACTGCCGGCTTAATCAGTCTGCGCAACGGCTCCCAAAAGCTTGTTCAGACAACCCGCAAGTTTGCAGGGATTTCTCTGTCATTTTTGTTTGGTTAAATTTTTACGCGCCTTGTGAATCGACGTTTACAATTTGCATAGGAACCTACAGAAAGATGATTGAGGTCATCATTCAGTTTGAGTGATCCATGTTCCGTTGCTCCCGGCGATGACGCGGTTTCCGAGTAAAGAAAACAGGAAAAACAATGATAAATTTCTGCTTCGGTAAGCATTTCCAACTTTGCTTACAAAGGATATTTGACTTTGACCTTGAAAACGATTAAATAAATGCGCTTAGTCGACAGAAAAACAAAAGGAATTAAAAATAGGCACTGTAAACACGCTTTGATAATTGTTTGATGTCGAGTGTCGTGTGACAGAAACATTGCTTAGTAGGCAGTTCCGCTTCCAGTTTCGCTTGGACTCAAAGGTCGCTAATCTGCCATCGTATCAATGAAACCAAAAGAATTAATAAAAGATAAATAATAGAAAACAACAGTATCACAAGTTATATTTATTCTCTGGGGTTACTTTCGCTTTCTACAGCTAAAAATAGGTTGACATTTGTAAGTATTGATTGCATTTGGGAAACTTTTGGTAGATCCTCAGCGATCGAGATCCATAAAGCATAATGTACGTCAGCCGTTCTTACATAGCATTAAAGACTTTTTAGGCGTTCAACAATGAACGGTCGCATTCATCGGCATCTGTCACGCTGCAGGCGTTGAGTCAATACATGGATATATCTCTCATCAGTTTGAAGGCAGACAGGGCTTTAAATCACACTTTAGCTGATTAGAATATTGTCTTCGTGAAAGAGAGTAAAAATTAGTTTTGGACTTTGCTCTTCTTTGCTTTGTCAACTTTTTGCATCTCTGCAAGGATGGTGTTAGCACCACGCAAACCCGTTATCAGTTGACGAAAAGCTTCCGTGTCTTACTTCGCATTCTGCTAACGCTGTTCACTGTTCATGGCCAAACTGCTGAATGCTTACCGACTGGGATACAATTGCGCAGTCGTTGCCCGCACGCCGAATAAAACAGCACGTGATCAGTGCATCGCTAAATGAAAAATGGCGTGATCTTCAGCGCATGCATATGTTCACGTCAGCTTGATTGACGATTGTGAACAAAGAAGTACCGTCTTTGTCTGTTTGTTTTTGCTTTAAGGGAAAGTCTAAATATATAACAAAGCACTTAATGTATAGTCCCTCTGGAAACTAGTTATTTTTGTTTTCCCTCGAGTCCTAATGTTTCCCGCGACCTCGTCTCGGGAAAATCAGGACTCTTGGGAAAACAATGCCAACTGTTTCCCTCAGGACCATACATTAGTGTGTTGTGTATCATCACGTGGTCTGTCTGTTTAAGATGAAGTGATCTAAAAAGATAACACGAGACCGACATACCACTCAGCGCTATGATCACGTACCGCATTTGAACTGTTTTTCAGACCGTGCGTGCCCTTGAGATCTTTAATTGGTTCAG
>BLFN01000481.1:231989-234489 GCA_014634225.1 Acropora yongei
TCCAGCGAAGTTTTCAACGCTACTTTCTTGTTTAGCCATATAATAAACATCTTATTAACCGTGCTAGGTCGGTCTGTATGGGAGAATCTTGACCTCAGTCGCTGGTACAGACCTCACTGCGTTTGGTCTGTACTGGCGACCTCGGTCAAGATTCTCCCATACAGACCTCCCGCTCGGTTAAATAAAAACATAGCAATAATTGAGAAATGATTACAGAAACGTGCAGTTACATTTTCAGATGACGTTCTCGCCCTCGTCGACGTGGTCTTTGCTTAAGCTCCCAATAGGAACAGTAAACGCGGGGCTTCCCTATGAACAGATTATTATTCTCTGGTAAGGTAAAGCAGGCATCCTGGAACCGGAATTCTCGGCAATCCTCGGAATGATCAGAGCAGAATTTGGGTGTGATCCTTTCAGCGAATCCAAAAATGGATTTTTGATAGATTTCACGGTCGAAAGGAACTCAAAATCCAACTAAAGGTTGGTATCCCTTGTCAGGCTCCCAAATAAGTTTGAGATGGCTGCGTCAAGGCGACTAGTGCTTTTTTTTCTCTTTGTTAATTAGGCACAGAGATTAGAAAATTTCAGTCACTTAAAAGATGGTACACCTGCAAGTGCTCTAAAAATACAGACCAATTGAAAATGATTACGACTATAAGAATTATTATAGTCAAGCAGAATAGAAAAGTGCCTTTTACACCTATCAAGAAATTCCTATGCTATAGCGTTCAAAGAACAGGGCAGGCTCTAAAAGTTCCGTCTCGTATATAGGGATTTTAAACGCTGTGGCTATATGGCTGGTAACCGGGTAAAGGTGTTAAAAACAGTAAATGATCGGAAGTCTGATGTATTTTTTTAGAACTTCAAATCAAAGAATCCCAGCTAACCTAAACCATCGACACAAGATCGAGAGAAGAATTTTTGGCCCTATAGCTACCGAAGTGTCCTCCAAATCTAGGGCAACGTCGGGAACACCTTAGCAGCCTTCTGATACCCCACAATTTTATATCCGGTGCGTTTTTAATAATACGCAGTGCTAATTTCAGTACATGTGGTGCTTGCTCCTTAATATCCGGTACCTGAGTCATTCTACGCAGTGGTTTCATCGTGATAAGCGATGCTTACGGCTTTATAATTGGTTCATGTTTTATCGTGTTCGGTGCTTGTTTCATGAATAATATATTGAGTGTTTTTGTTGCGAAATTCTATTGCTATCTATAGAGTAGAATAATTGCAAATTTTGCATTTGTCAAGTACCGGTTACATTGTACGGTCGATAAAAATGTTTTTGCCTCGTAATCGTGGTAGTTATAACGCAATTTATGGTAAGTGACCTAGTACGAGCTTTCTACAGTACAACATTATACGAGGAAAGCGTTTATTTTATTATTTATTTTCTTATGACTGACGCCTGATGGCCCCAAATCGTTTTACTTGATGTGACATTTTTTCTCAGATACGCGTGACCGATGATTGCCTGCACAAGTGCATGACGTGTGCAACTGTCCAATAAATGCTCAAATTTAGGGCTGCTGATGATCAATCAGGTTCGATAATTTTGATATAGTTATGATTAAGGCATAAATTGTAATATGGGAGGATTGTTCAACTGTCAGCTTACTCCTGTGTAATGTGTTATCGTGTTTGCAATATATCGCTTTTTGCGTGACGTCATAGCTACTATACTTAACACCTATTAAACTACATTTAGCTCTGCCTGTATTTCAGGAATACTATGATATCGCTGAAAGCTTCAAGTTGAAGTGAACGTGTTGATAAGAGAGATAACTGCCAGTGGAGGTAAGGAACGAAATCGACAAGTTGAAAAATAAGCACAGCCATGACTGACCCGCGTTCAATATCTTGTGCCCCGAGTGTGATGAAGTGGTGATCTTTCAAGTCCTGTTCAAGCTTGAATATCTTCTTGCTTCTTTCGTAAATGCCTATAAGTGTCTGGTTTGCGGGCCATGATCGCTTCAATGTCATGCCTATCAAATTTCGCAGTTAAGCTATTAAAACTGTATTTTGTATCATGGTTTTCGGACGTAATATACCCACGCTTGTTGGTAGGAGAAAACTACAAAAAGTTTACGAATCGTGAGCCGGAGGTGCGTGACTTACATTGAGCGTTTTAGTGCGCCTTTCCAGCTTCGCTTTTAAATAGCCAAGTGACAAACGTTCTGTAGACCAAAGTAGTTTTATATACTGTGAATATTTTGCCCATATTTTTCTATCTCTTCCACGTTGTTGCCCCCCAATGGGCACTGGTTCCTTTAACTCGATAAAGGCACGAATGGTTTTCAGATAGGGAGTGAAATATTTTCTTTGGTGGTAACAATTTTATCTTATAACCTAGCTTTCTGATACTCCTTAGCTTTTTTGTTACTCCGGGGAGTGAGTGTCCTTCATTACTGTGAAGCTTAAAAGTCGTGAAAAAAAGAAAAACAAAAGCAATTGTAATACAACTGTAAACATTGTGGGGTACGAGCAAATTCTTTGG
>BLFN01000481.1:266989-269489 GCA_014634225.1 Acropora yongei
ACTATACAACAATAAAGGCAGTTCTTTCATGGCAATGTTGCGTCCTCACACCGAGCACAATCTAATTAACTGTTCAACAATATTGCTTTGCCGGTCATAGAGAAGCGTCACGGCACATGCAAGTAGCGGAACGGGCACAGACAAGCTTTGTTTGAACCTGTCATGTATCATAATTATTTCCAGCGAATTACCACAGTTCTCTACTCTCCTCGGTAAAAAACATTACCGTTCGATTATTGTATATCAACCATTTGCTTGATTGCACAAAGTATGCAGATGATTCTTAAACGTTCTCGTCCTTAGTGAGCGTAATCTTAAATCCTGACCTTTTCCATGTCCGCCAATATTGCGGCAAAATTTGTTAAAGAAGCTCTCTTACGACACTTAAGGTTTTTTTGTTTTCCGGCCAAAATTGCACAGAAATTTTTCTTTCTAACCACTATTCGAGCTGAAAACAGTGCCTTGAAATTTAGGACTAATACACCAAACAATTTTTCTCTTTCTTTGAAAAACTGAGGCTGAACGATCTTTTTTGAAATGCAATCCATGTTCATTCTTGCCATTCGTAACTTCACAGAGCAGTAAACTGTTGCAGTTTCTTAATCATCGGTAAACAAACATAGTCCCTATCTTTGAGTTTCCATCGTTAAGACATAATTTGGCATTCTAAAGTCGGGAAAACTAGTGTGACAAAGACGCTTTTGAGCACAGCCAACTGAAGAGACTATTATTCCGCTGATCCAATAATCTGGTTAATTATATTAGTTTCGGTTTCCCCATATGTGTCATAGCACGCCCCATGATAAAAGTCGCGTACATAGCATATTTGGAGTTCCCACGATGACTTCTCTCGAAAACAATCGTAGAAAAGGAGAAAAAAAAGCATCTTTATCATCTGTAAGCTATTTCTGTTATCATCTCTGTGCGACAGACGCTTAAATAGAGAGTTTGATTACAACTGTCAAGTGACGCTGAAATTGCTTTTTGGTCAGTTTCCGCTTTCGGTTATAAAAAACGTTATGTAGACATTCATATCATGGTTTAGTGACTAAAATTTCATTAAAATGTCGTTGAAGTGTTAAACCAAATAATTCCAAAATGTTTCCGATTTTCACTCTCTAAAAACTAGGAAATAAAATTGAAATCGTGAGAACACATCTATATAACGTCCTAATTCATTAGGTTGCGACGATAAAATCGACTTTTGCACAATACAAGCAACACTGAACCGAGCGTGACTAATAACTATGTGGATTGTGCATTTAAATTAATTGAGAAAGGCAAAAATATTTGTGAACTTTTGATATTGAACAGACAAATATCAAAAAGCTCCATCAGTTATATACTCTTGGCTTTCCCGCTGGCAACGCTGGCTCATTTTTATAACAACCTTGAACCAATCAGGCGAGAAATCTAGCGTAACTAGATGAGATAGGTTTTCGTTGTTGGTTCTGGTTGAGATATAACATGACCTCTTATTGCTTAGATCAGCAGCAAGTTGGTCATCGACATTTTACTGTTAGAGTGCTAAGGAAATCTGGGTAATTTTCCCACCGGCGTCACTGTGATTTTAGTTTCCAATGTTGTCAATAAACTAAGAGGGCGTGACGAAATATACGCGTCACAAGACCTGAACGACACACGTGTCCTCTAAGTCTCGCGGGACGCGTGTATTATGCCTCTTTCTTCGTTAGAAATTGGAGACCAAAGAATAGAAAGTGTTATCGCGAAATGATTACCCTAGTGGTATTGCAAATTACAGCATCAACGATGTTGTAAGTATACAGCAAAACAAACCGAAGAACCCAGCAACCACAGTCCCCAGAAACGCATCCCTCATAATTTTGCGATATTTAAGGTAGAAGAGTCACTATGTGACAAAACAGCCTAAATCCTGTATTGACAAATGTTATGCACACTCATTGTATTAACTCTTTTTTTTTTTTCAAATGTCAACGTAGTCTACAGGACTAGTTGCTGTGACTGTCAGGAATTAAGCTAATGGAGCTGAGTAAAGGTAAATAATATTTACATAACAGATTTTGCTTGGCATAACAACCAGCGTATCTCAGCTGGTGGAGCACTGCACCGGCATCGCAGAAATCCGGGTTCGAATCCCGTTCAGGCCTGAAATTTTCAGGCCTTACATGTTACTACGTACATAAGTAGCGTTAAAGAGACTGCGAGGATCAAACACTTCAAACTTCGCTACTTTTTCTCGTTCGTGAGACTTGGGGTAGCCGCTAACTGGGGAAAAAAATCTGAGTGAAGCACTGAAAATCCTATGGAATCAGTGCTTTCCTTGCATGAAGGTTTCACGTATTTGTTATTTAGCTAGTTTACTTTACAGTTGTTTTATTGTTGTCTTGTTGTTTTTTCGTAGAACCCAAGAAAACATTAAGCATGTCACTTGTTAATGTGCACTAAAGCAATATTTGTACAAGTAATCACATGATTTCTCCTGCAATTTGGAATAAATAAGCGTAAATTTTTCAAAGAC
>BLFN01000481.1:274489-277713 GCA_014634225.1 Acropora yongei
GTTCAACTGATTCACGATACTTGATAAGTAATAGCAATTGGAGCGAGTGGAGTACAATTTGGTGACGCGTACTGTCCAATTACTCAGGCATGACGCGTGCAACTGTCCAGTTACAACTGCATGACGTGGGCAACTGTCCAATTACAAGTGCATGACGTGTGCATCTGTCCAATTAATGCTCAAATTTAGGGCTGCTGATGATCAATCAGACGCGAGAATTTTGATATAGTTATGATTAAGGCATAAATTGTAATATGGGACGATTATTCAACTGTCAGCTTACTCCTGTGTGATGAGTCATCGTGTTTGTAATAGATCGTTTTTTTTACGTGACCTCATCGCTAGTACACTTAACACCTATTAAACTACATTTAGTTCTGTCAGTATTTCAGGAATACTATGATATCGCTGAAAGCTTCACGTTGAAAACCTGCTGATAAGAGAGATTACTGCCAATGGAGGTAAGGAGCGAAATCGACAAGTTGAAAAATAAGCGCAGCCATGAGTGACCTGTATTCGATCTCTTGTGTCCCGGGTTTGATGAAGTGATGATCTTTCAAGTCCTGTTCAAGCTTGAATATCTTCATGCTTCTTTCGTAAATGCCTATAAGTGTCTGGTTTGCTGGCCTTGATCGCTCCAATGTCATGCCTACCAAATTTCGCAGTTAAGCTATTAAAACTGTTACAGTATTTTGTATCATGATTTATTTTTTGGGCTTAATATACCCACGCTTGCTGGTAGGAGAAAACTACAAAAAGTTTACGAATCATGAGCCGGAGGTGCGTGACTTACATTGAGCGTTTTATTGCGCCTTTCCAGCTTCGCTTTTAAATAGCCAAGTGACAAACGTTCCGTAGAGCAAAGTAGTTTTATATACTGTAAATATTTTGCGCATATTTTTTCTATCTCTTCCACGTTGCTACCCCCCAAAGGGCGCTGGTTCCTTTAACTCGACAAAGGCACGAATGATTTTCAGATAGGAAGTGAAATATTTTCTTTGGTGGTAACAATTTTATCTCATAACCTGGCTTTCTGACAGTCTTTAGCCCTTTTGTTACCCCAGGGAGTGAGTGTCCTTCATTATTGTGAAGCTTAAAAGTCGTGAAAAAAAGAAAAAACAAAAGCAATTGTAATACAACTGTAAACATTGTGGGGTACGAGCAAATTCTTTGAGTTTTCTTCAGTTGTGACATCGAAATTTGGCAGACTACACCAAAAATTGTACCAACATGTGTGCAACAAATCCAGTTCGACTATTTCCTCTCTTTCAACCAATCCTATTACGGATGAGTGACGTTACATATTGCTTAAACCTGCGTAGCACGTGAGGAAAGAATTAACACAGTGCCTCGCAGGACGGTTTGCTCGCCTGCTTCCTCTGACGAGCGCACGAACTTTGGTGCGAAATTCGCCTTGTGAGGCCTTTGAACATGCGCAATGTCAAACTTGTTTGATATTTTCCGCACCGCTTCGCGTGGCGAATGTCGCTCAATTTTTCCTGTGCGCACGAAGAGTGAATTGAGCTGCTTGCCTCCCAAACCCGTTTGTTCAACTTTTTCGCCACATGCGTGATAGGCTATAGATTCGCAAAGACCTAGAAAGAATCAAGATATGGGATAGCTCTTTCAAAGACTTGAACCTCGGTACCTTGGTTAACAAAATCGGACGAATTAAATGGCTTGCAAATTTTTTTAGTTAAATATGCGTATTTTAACTGGTTGCGGTTTTTTCTTGCAGAAACGTTTTTCTCAATGGATTCGTTAGTTGTTGTACACCATGGTCTCCCATGCCAGAACACGCCTTTTCTCGCCAAAGTAGCCAAGCGGCTCGTCAGTAGCTTGAAGGACGAAAAAAGACAAGTACCCTCCAAAAAAGGTAAATAAAGTCATCACAAATATTTATAAATATGTCTTCCTCGTGCCTTTAACACCTGAGGAAAGTCAAACGGAAAAAGCGAGGGGTGGTGCGAGTTTAGTACGATATTAATTACACACCTGGATCTTTCAATAAGTACAGAATCAGTCTTGTTTTCGTTGCGCACATCCTTCACTACTGGATACTCTCTCCCTCTCTCTCTGAACTCTAATCACTAATTTTACAGTTGCCAAGCGTGTCCACGAGAGTGTTATGAATGTTCAGTGCGCTTGCTTGCTCCAGAAGTTATCATTTGTTCGTTGAACTTGTACGAAATAACAGCAGTATTTGACACAAGTGTCAAATCGTTTAAAAACTGTGCCTCGGAGTTGGACAAAGTGGAATTATTTCTATTGCTAAACATGAGGCGCTTGTTCGCTTTCAAAATATATCCCATAAAGGCAACAATATACTAATGTGAATTTGTAGAACAGCAAGGTCATTGACTGTTGTTAAATAATGGCTAATCGACCAGTGGCAAATATAGCGCGTCAATTTTGACGACAAGCTGCTTGCGACCAAACTATTTACCCCCAGGGCAGGGTCAGTTTGGTCAGACGCAGCTCTCAATGAGGCAGAATGAAAGAAATTTTATTTTGCGGACTGGTCAACTCGGTAGGTCATTTGCGACGAGCGGTAGGCGTCCAAAGACCATAAAACAAACCGTCACTCCTAGCCTCCATCACGTCTACCCTGCCCTGTTACTCCTCGGTGTTACAACTGGTGCAAAGACTTCTGTATCTTTCTTTCTAAATTATTATTTATTGTTACAATCAGGCATTGCTACATTTTTTTCAGTGTACGCACAAAAAGTAGGAAATTGCGCATCAAAAGTACTAAGCACTAGGGAGTCTGAGGGGGCCATACCCATATCTCCTCCCTCTTAAAATGTTCCCCTCTTTCTGCAATAAATTTTTAATGAATGCAACAATTGAAAAGGCACACATTTTGTTACTTAATCAGCACTTATTTCAGCAAGCAAATGGCAGGACTGCCAGCTTCGTTGGCAGTCATACTAACACGGTATCAAACAAAACGACAAATGCTTTTGCATAACATTTTCATTACAGTGACCGTAATCCATGTTAATACGTCTTCTCCTGTTTCGCTAAATTTCACGAACTGTGCTCAAATGAAATCTTAACAAATCAACGCCGTATTATTTGTTGCTTAAAGTTATATTACTCCAGTAAATCATTTTCCAGGATTTCAAGTGTACGCACGTGCGTATTTACGTGTATGGAAACCACACCCCTGATTATTATTCGGATGCGCTTTGTGTTTCAGTATTCGATAACCCAGCCACTGG
>BLFN01000482.1:200699-203199 GCA_014634225.1 Acropora yongei
AATGATGCAGGATTCTAGCAAGATCTTGCCAAGATTTTGTTTGTGTCTTGTCAAGATCTTACAAACATCAACTTGTTCAAGATTGTGGCAGGATCTTTGTAGGAACTTGGCAAGATCTTGGCAAGATCCTTCCAAGATAAAGATCTTGACAAGATCATCCAAGATCTTTCATGATCATTAAAGATCTTGACAAGGTTCTCAACCTGGGATCAGTGGAACAGAAGTATGGAACTCGATACAGTGAGCTGATGTTACTTCCGTGCTTTGATTGTGTACGCTTTCACATTATCGACCCGATGCACAACCTGTTCACTGGCACTGCCAAACATGTCATAAAGAATATTTGGTTGGATGGAGAAAACCCGAAGATCAACAAGAATGACTTGTCCAACATCCAAAAAAAGTTGGATAACATTAAAGCCCCATCAGATGTTGGCAGAATGCCCAAGAAAATAGTAAACAGCTATGGGGGATTTACAGCTGATCAATGGAAATCTTTCACCACACTTTTCTCCATTTACGTGTTAAGCAGCATTTTACCAGAACCAGACTTAGAACTTTGGCGTTATTTTGTGTTGGCATGCTCTTACATTTGTTCCCCTGTCATTACGGAAACAAAAGCCATGCTTGCCCATTCTTGTCCACTTAACTTTTGGAAGGGTTTTCAACAACTGTATGGCAAAGACAAGGTGACTCCCAATATGCATCTTCACACTCACCTGGTTGACTGTATCTTAGATTATGGGCCGGTCTACTCATTTTGGCTTTTCAGTTTTGAAAGGTATAATGGGATCATAGGAGATTATGGAACAAATCAAAGGTCAGTAGAAATACAGTTGATGCGGAAGTTCATATCCAACCAGTTTGTAAAGGATGTCCCATTACCAGTTGAATTTCAAAAACACTTTAAGCCTGTTATGGATAGACTTAATTCAAGACCAGCTGGCAGTCTACAAGAACATTCTTCATCTGAAGGAAGCATTGGTAAAAATGTAATTTTGTCAAGTATGCTTTCTCTCGGTCCTGTGCAGAAATGCCCTACATGGTCTAACATGGACTCGCTATTTAAATGTCATGGGCCCCAGTACAGGGATTGCCTTGATGCAGTCTATATTCCTTATTTAAAGGAGTGCTACAATGCAATTTTTGAAGCTGTAGATGAAGAATCTGTCACAGGCCACTGCAACAGGTATGCATTATGTAGTTGTTCTTCTCGAACTGTTTGGGAGCTCCAGTGGAAGTGTGGTGCAAAGATCTTTTTGAATTGGAAGGAGGTGCCACATTTATTCCAGTTAAAAGGTTACATGGCAAGTTTATACCAACATTTGACATTATTCAGCGTGAGAATGTGTTAGTTGTCTGTCCCCTTCCACGCAAACTACATTGTTAAAATTAATGCACTTGCAGGGCTTTCAATAAAATTTTGAGTAGGTGTCTGCAGATATGAGAGTAGGCGAAAGTACCATATTTGAAGTATATCTGAAGTATTTGTAGACAGACATTGAGCAAAGTAGCGGTGCCTTGATGAACAACAGCCACTGGAGCTCCGACGGTGGCCGGCTACTATTGAAAGCCCTGGACTTGTGGATCTTAGAACAAGAAAAAACGTTAACATTTTGTTGACATACAACTGCATATGCAGGTTTACTAAATTTGGTATGATAAATAAATCTATTGATGTGAATATCGTAATTAAAATTTCAATTATGCTGGACATTTCCTAAAAGGTCCATTCCTAAGGTGTGTGGATGCTGCAGTTTATGTTACATTAACCCTGTTCGCAGACTTGGTAAAATTTCAAAATCTCACAGTGGCTACGGTCACTTAGGTGTTATGGTTAAATCAAGATTGCTTTTGTAAGCAAAGTCGTTTATGCCCATCCATGAGAAGATTTAGGTTTTTGATAGCACCTTTTTGATGCCAGTGATAATACATTTTTGAGAGAGTATGGTAATGTTACCTCTCTCTCCATGTCCCTCCTTCCCCTTGCAAAAGAATAAATTTAATTAAACACCCAACAATGTGCTCATATAATTTGCCTGTTTTTAAAATTGGTAATTCAACCACTGGTACATAATTTAAGTAGTAGTCATGATTTTATAAAAAAAGCATCTCACTGGTTGGCAGTTTCCTTAGCATGGTTACAGTTTAAAAAAATTACAAAAATGGTGTAAAATTCATTTTGTTACTTTCTCACTAAGGTTTTACCTTAGTATATTGTTTACATTCTTGTGGTTTGGCACGGGCTGTTCAAGAGCGAATGGGTTACCATAGTAACACAGTCTTATATCAGCGAGCCTTTTATGCAGCACAAAACGATAAACTGGTCAGCGTTTGCCACAATTTTCGCACTGAAGGAAGACATAGGTGAGTATCAGTATCAAAGCCTGTGTGTCATGACGGGCACTAGTCGAGAAAATACCATTGAAGAAAAACGGAGAATGAGAAACAACAGAAATAAAAGGAGAAGAATTTTAAGGGCTGAAGAGAAGAGGAAGGC
>BLFN01000482.1:208199-210699 GCA_014634225.1 Acropora yongei
CGCCCAAGGGCCAAAACCAGTTATGAGACTTCCAGGGGTAAACAGCACAGGCCACAACAAGGTGTACATGCCATAGACACCACTGAGCCCAACACCGACTATCCAACAGTACAGAATATCGATGTTTCACACACGCTAGATACCCCGCAACTGTATTTTCACTCCCTGCATATCGACAGTGTTGTCGAAAGGGACACTCAGGCCTTATTACAGCTAGAAGTGAACGCAGGTCAGAGCACCATGCCCCTACTGTGCAAAATCGATACAGGAGCCGAAGGCAATGTCATCCCTGTCGACACGTACAAACAGCTGTATCCGCAGTCAGCATACAGCCCCGATGGTGCACCTCTCGGTTTGTGTCCTTCTAACACAACAATTACTGCCTTCGGTGGCCACACTATACAGCACTATGGAACTTGCGAACTTAACTTATCACACAACGGCCACTCCAAGCCGTACCCTTTTCACGTGGTGAACACTACTGGGCCAACGATCCTAGGCCTCCCTACCTGCAGGGATATGAAACTAGTCACCCTCAACTACAGCCTCACCACTGCCACCTCGCCAGAGGCAACAAAGCCCACACAGAAACCCCCTGGCGACGCCGATGCCAAGAAAGAGCTACTCATCCAGTACAAAGACTGTTTTACGGGCGTTGGCTGTTTTCAAGGGGAATTCCACATTACCTTGGACCCTACGGTTCCACCCGTCATCCACCCCCCACGGCGAGTACCCGAGGCACTGCGTGAACCACTAAAAAGGGAACTTGACGCCCTTGTCCAGCAGGGCATCATCACCAAAGTAGACGAACCCACTCACTGGGTTAATTCATTGGTCTGCGTTACAAAGAGCAATGGCACACTTCGGCTGTGCCTAGACCCTAAGGACCTCAACCGCGCTATCAAGCGGCCACATCACCGCACCCCCACGCTCGACGAGGTCTTACCACGGTTAAGTGGCGCCAAATACTTCTCTATTGTTGACGCCCGCAGTGGTTACTGGAACATCCAACTCGACCACGAGAGCTCCTTGTGCACCACCTTCAACTCACCTCATGGGCGGTACAGGTTCCTGCGGCTCCCATTCGGCCTCATCTGCGCCCAGGACATCTTCCAGAAAAAAGTAGACGAGGCATTCGGCGATCTCCCAGGCGTCACCGGTATCGCCGACGACATAGTTATCTATGGGCGTGACCAGAGTGAGCATGATGCAAACTTAAGAGCAGTTATGGAACGAGCACGCGAAACTGGCCTCCGCTTCAATCCAGACAAGTGTAAGATAAGGTGTACTGAGATACCCTTCTTTGGAAATATCATCAGTGACCGCGGCCTTCGCCCAGACCCACAGAAGACGAAAGCAATCACCAACATGGATCCCTCAGCGAGCCCTGCTGACCTACAAACCTTTCTCGGCATGGTACAGTTCCTCAGTCGTTTTGTACCCAACCTAGCTTCCCTATCAGCTAACCTCTGGGATCTGACAAAGAAGAGCAGCGACTTCCAGTGGGGCCCAGAACACCAGTCAGCCGTCGACAAGATCAAAAAGGCAGTCACTTCCACCAGCTCACTCCAGTACTTCGACAGTACAAAGCCAGTCACCATCCAAGTTGATGCATCCATGCGTGGTCTTGGTGCGACTCTCTTTCAAGACAAAGGCCCTATTGAATACAGAAGCAAGCTCCTCACTGCAACTGAAACCCGTTATTCAAACATTGAAAGAGAAATGCTTGCTATTGTACATGGCCTCGAGAAGTTCCACTACTATGCATATGGCCGACACGTCATTGTTGAGACAGACCACAAGCCGTTAGAGGCGATTTTCAGGAAACATCTCTCGTCCTCTCCGCCACGCATCGCAAGAATGATGCTTAGGATTCAAAAGTATGATGCAGAAATAAAGTATGTGCCAGGAAAGAATGTTCCACTGGCTGACGCGCTGTCTCGAATCAGCCCCCTCCCAGGCGACACAATTGAAGGGCTTGATGTCTCAGTCCATGAACTCCACCTCCACCTGAATGCCACCCCAACAAGGATCAATGAAATTAAAGAGGAAACAACTAAAGATGAACTTCTCCTCTCACTCCGTGCATTTATCACGCAAGGTTGGCCCGATACGAGATCGGAATGCCCAGCACACCTTCATGCATACTGGAATTATCGCGATGAACTAACCGTCGCAGATGGCATAATCCTGAAAGGAACGCGTATCATTATCCCTAAACGCCTACAACCCGCCGTATTGCCGCAGCTGCACTACGCACACCAGGGCGCAGAAAAGTGCAAACTCCGTGCCAAGGGATCAGTGTTCTGGGCAAACATAAACCGAGACATTGAAGAAATGGTAAAAGGCTGTGCTCCATGCCAACATAACCAAAACATGAACGTGAAGGAGCCCCTCATACCCCACGATGTCCCACAAAAACCTTGGCACACCCTTGGTTCTGATTTGTTCTTTTGGAACAACTCGCCCTATTTGCTAGTATCTGATTACTACAGCAAGT
>BLFN01000482.1:218199-233199 GCA_014634225.1 Acropora yongei
GAGTCTCCATAAAGAGGGTGATGGACAAAACACTGACCCCCAGCCCATGGACTACCCCAATGGACTACCTAAATGGACTACCCTAAGAATATTATTCCAAATGAGTCCTATTTGATGTTCTTGCATGTAGCTGCTGGTATATTTATGTTACACCTATGTAACCTCCAGTTATGATATGCCACATTCGTTGTTGTATGTATTACGCCAAAGGCAGAGGGAGCCTTCTTTATCACTAGAAAAATTTCTTCGGGCATGTCCCTCATAAATGTTACCGTCCACGGCTCTCTAGATTTCATTCGAGCTGTTGGACGTCTGTATACAGATTTAAGCACCATTGAAATTTGAGCTCCGATGACGGGACCGACTTCTACTCGTGAGCGGCAAACTTTTCCAAACACATCTTGATCAGTACGGTGTTTCTCAAAAACTGACGTTATGGTCTCTCTGACTTCCTCTTCAAACTGAAAAAAATTTTCCATTTTTCCACACAAAGGGCGAAGGGCATAAACGGCTTCCTTTATCTCATCCTTGGCCGCCATTTTCTAAACCTCAGCAACCACCCTTAGCTTCTCTGTAAGTACACCACTGAACTCAGGGGAGATTAAAGCGGGCGGCAAATTGCTATTTGCCGGTGTCCCCTGACCCGGCGTGCAGCGAGAGTAGCAGAGATACAGGAAAGTGTCAGAGTTGATGACTTCCACTATATAAGGTCGAAGAGTAACCCAACTGACACACTCACAAGAGGGACCGACTTTCCTCCAATTGCCTGAAGGCAAATGGCCCAGTTTTCGAGCAGAAGACCAAAGTATTCTTGTCAAAGAAGCTGAAGTCTTAAAGGAAATCTCAGACAAGGCTGACACTTCCCCGAAACAGGAAACAGCAGTAGCAGATGTTGACGCTGTGATACATGAAGCAGCCACAACAGAAGCTAATGCCAAATTAGAAGAGGAGGGCTAATCTTCAAAATAAGTATCACCTCCAACCATAGGAGCGAATCACTTACTGATCTTATTCTTTGATATTTACACGCACTCTGAAAGAACACCATGGCACCAATGAAAAGTTGAGTGGTAATTTTATACCAATCAAAACGTAAGGTACGTAATCACCGCATTCAATTGCAAATGGGGATGTCCAGTTTAGCGAATCAAGAAAAAAAACAAAGAAGGTTGTCACACTACAAAGGAAAGCAAAGTTAATTAAATATTATCTCACCTAAAACTGATGAGTTGACCCGAAAAGGTTGGGTGTAACACTTAACACTTTAAACTTCTACTTCAAGACAAAAAAGCAAGGAATTAGTGAATAAATGGAGATGATGTTAATAATCTTCTTTTGTTCTTGGGAAATGTGGAAAGTCAGCGTTTCCGATGTACTGTTTAGTTGCTGTCACAATGGAGTTTACAAGGACCAGAGAACTGAAAAATAAAACAGAACCAGTCCAAAAATGTTTGACCTGGTGGTGCTCGAAGTTCGTGAACTAAAAATGCCCTTTTCCCATGAAGTTGTAATTGTATTTGTGCTTTAAAAGTTGTAGCAAACAGCTGAGAGTTTCAATCGGCTTGATTAAACATATAAATCTTCTTCTTTCTTCTTCTGCAATATTCTAATATTTTCATATTTCTGTGATAAAAAGACTGAGCACAGTTCTATTTGCACTGTTTCAACCATTTAGTTTTCAAAAGCTTGAATCAAGGGTTTACTGTGGAACACTATAAATGTTTCTGGAATGTCTATTGTGTTACAAAAGGAAATCAATCAGATGTGCGACGCATAATTCTTCTGGCGGTTTCATCACCCTCATGATCATTCCAGGAAAAATGTCACTGTCACTCGTTTGGGCAGCTCACAGAATCGCTAAGTCAACACAAAAGTCCAGTCTGTGTCTCCACATTTAATACTCTAGATTATAGATCGCTCAAGGAAAGACTTCGCAGCAAACGAATTCACAAAGTTGGTGCAGCAAATGGACAAATAAGGCATATGTTTACTAAAATATTTTGTATTCATGTTACTGTTGTTACGCAGGATGCCTATGGCAAACCACATTCAGGTTTAGGTAAAGTTCCGTTTTTAGCACATGGATGAGGTTTTGTTGTGGGTCTGAATGTCCATCACTTTCCGGAAGAGAACTTTTGGGGTCTTTTTTTTTGGGGGGGGGGGGGCTCTTTTCAGGTGGATTTGTTGGGTTCCTTACGTACGCTTCAAAAGAAAACCTTCTTTCCACGAATTACTTGCTTTCATTTGCACAGTTCCAACACCGCTTTCTGTACATTCCTTGACTGCTAGCTGGTATTAAAAATGTATTGAGAGTTTGATGTAAGTATTAAATGCAGTTTTTTTAAGCCTGTTTATTTCTAGGCTGTAAGATTACAAAGCACGTGCTGGATGGCGTGTTCCCATTCCTTTTGGGCCCGCAGTTTGGAAATGTTTTTGGGTTGAATTCCACAGTTCTCTTCTAAACTGTGGAACGAATCTTGATGGTTTTTGTAGGCAACTTACGGCAGACAAATAGAATTCACTTCATGTAGATTCAACTCCTCTGTCTCTTCCTTTAATAAATGTCTCCAATTTTTAAAACTGTCATTTTGATCAAGGCGGAAAAAAATTGGAAAAACAAAACACAGATGTTTCGGGGTTTTGTGGTTTAGTAATGTCCGAAAGAGACTTGCCTGATGTTACGATCACAATATTTATAATAAGTTTGTTTTAGAAGTTGATGTTCAGAGTACCACTAACCTGTGGACAATTTTTTTAATGGTGTCCTTCGCATTCTTTCATGTCTGCACAGTTGTTCTTGTTGTCAATCATTGGTTAACATACTCGATTTCTACAGCAAGCACTATATAAGCAAGATGTCAAACCTGATCTATCTTTCATTACAATTTTTGCCTAATTTTTAATAACTCAGCAACGTCAAGCAATAAACGGCGGATGCACTCTGAGCACGCAGTGGCCAACAGTTTCGTGCATACTTTTCTGTGTTTTTTGGTTCTGGTTTTTTCCGGCGGTGTCGTTTCGGTCACTCGGGTTTTAGTACATGCCGTTTTAAAATTAAATGGTGTCCATGGGCAGATGTAACAGATTTTGTTCGATCCTTAAACAAAATAGACCTTTACTGAGTTGGAAAATGGAAAGTTAATAAGATAAAGAACACAAGCTGCGAGAATTGAACTTCAAAAGTTACACGGACCAAAATGTCGACCACACGGAAAAACCTGTATAAAACTAATTTGAAATGAGCCGTCAACAAGTAAGAAATGTAAACTTTCCTGTTCTAGTTTTTAACAAAGTGACCGTCTTTGAATATTATTTCCATCGGTTCAAATTACTTACGCCGTTAAGTCTGTCAAAGTTAAAGACAACAAAACATTTGGGCATCTGGTAGAATGTAATTCACATATTATTAATGAATAGGCACCTGTCGATCTTCGGCAGGTCGCAGGTCACAGGTCATTGTCTTACCAATACAGAAAGTATCCCAAACACTAAGGTTAGCTTTTAAAAAGTGTTTGGGATACTTTCTGTATTGGTAAAACAATGACCTGTGACCTGCGACCTGCAAAAGAAACCTGCTGTTCGATCTTTAGGGATACCACTCTATAAAATGTGCGAAAACTGTCAAATTTTACGGAAAAGATTAGTGCGTAAACGGTTCTTTTATCAAAAGGTGTGCCCTGACAAAACACAAATGAATGTACAGGTTTCTTACCCGTAATTTTTTTTACAGAAAAAAACGTTTTTGAAACTCAATGTGTTGTTATGTTCCTCATCTGTGAGCTCGCTCACTTGTCATTAATGTATACGTAGCAATACATGTGACAGATAGTTGCCGTGTGTCTGTTCAGTAATAGATCACAGATGACATCACAGTGCACTCTTATTCATAACACACTTTGACGTCTCCCCCTCGTGATCTACATATATATTACTGAACAGACACACGGCAACATAGAATCTGGTTCTTTTATATAATATAACGAATCATGCAATTTTATCATTGCAATTTATCATTCTGAGTTTTTGTGCACTCCCTGTGAACATGGTTCACTCCAATTTTGTTTTCTGTGTTCAGTAGCCCTTACCAAAACAAAACACCACGATTGGGTCAACTGATCCCCCTTACGTACATGAAGCTCAGGCCTCATGTAGGTTTTCAGTCCTTCATAACTGTACAACATTTTGTTCATTCAGACCAATTTCAAATTCTTTAGACTCCCATAAGTCCAACTAGCTCCAGATGTAGCATTTCTTTTGAATATTATCACTAAGTGCGAAAAAATGTGTGAAGTAGTTATTTTTGTCATAAGGTCAAAATAATGCGATTAGCGATATCAAGACACTGCTTTTTACTATTTAATTGGCATTATTGTATTTTTTATTCATTTGATGTTATTTAGATTCCAAATGGAAACTTGTCAAAGTTGCAGTTGTTATCATTGCTGTGGTAAGACATACTGCATTAGGTGTCACCCTGCAGTGCAATAACCAAAGTGTCCAGAAGTATGTAGATGTTTTAATCAAACACTTTGAGAAGGATTCACACTGTCCAATAATTCATCCTCTTTTGCCAACTCCTGGATCTCGGTAAGAAGAATATTTTCTGCCGAAAGTGATCCTATGGATTCCTTAAGAACAGTTCCAGGTTTGCATGAAGTGTCCGGAAGACAAGCGTGAACTGAAACCAGGTGATTGGATGAGTGATATCTGTGGAGAAGGAGGTAAAATGGCTAGATTAATCTTTGATTTTATGGGGAATGTCATACTTGTACAGAAGATATATCTCTGTACAAACAGTAAATGAGGGCACAGAATGCGAGCAGCCACACCAGATATTCATAATAGTTTACCCAGCCAAGTCCAAGAATTCTTTCCAGCTGAGATATACCAGCAATGTGGCATTACCGAAACCTTGATTCATTTCATTGACACAAATTTTGGACAGCGTGGATTTCCTGAAAATAAGTGAAGGGATAGCATCCTTAAATTATCGTGGTTATCAATGGTGATATAGCTAGTGCAACTCTCCGATTCTGCAGAGTTCCACAACAATGTTCTGCTAATGAGGATATTCCTTCACAATTTTGAGAACAACAGGTCTTTTTATGTTAAAGAAATGAACAGGTTGACAAACTCATACTTGTCATGTGATCACACTTTTAAAATAAGGCGAAATGTTGGGTTGGTCAGGGAAGTGGATAAAAAATTTGTAACACAATTCCAACAATTGTTCATTTGCTTAAATGAACTTGGAGAAGTTGTAGCCTGGAAATTGGCAAAATCAACTGCCTTTAGTGGAATCGAAGACCTCCTTGTTTCACTTAAACAGAGAAATTCTGCCATAGGAAATACATTGGAGATTGTGTGTGTGGATGACTGTTGCCAATAAATACAACAGCATTTTCTCCAATGCTATTGTAAAACTAGATTTGTTCCATGCCTGTCAAAGTGCCTTACACAAAGACTATTAAAGGACTTTGTTCAAGTATTTAGGCAGGATAATGATCTAGGGGAGAGATGCCAAGAAAACACTCCAGACCAGGAAAAGATTGAAAAAAACATGAACCCATTTGTTGATCGTTGGGGCAACATTCCTTATAGCCCACTTACAGAGATATCCTACTCAGAAATTGAAACTCTACGGCAGCATGTCAGGAAAGGATGGTTGTCGGGCATCCCCCCTGCATGTGGTACTGAATGAAATGAAGGACTCCATCGCCTTTTAAACAGATCTATGATTTCTGGAGCCACCAGACTTTCTGTTGAATTAGCTATTGCTTTCCTGACTATCTTATACTTTTATCATCGTAATAAAAAAATCTCAGCCAAGAAACACTTCTGTAGTTCTAAAGTCACGCCTGTGGCTCCAGTTGACACTAGTGACAATGACCTATTGTTCCCAGATGAAAATATTCTGTCCAAAGCTAGTTCAATAATAGAGGGATCAAAGGCTGCTGACAGGCATTGATCTCCAGTTGATTCATCCTTCTTGGCCAATCCAGTTATTGTCATGGCTGAGAACATTAAAGACCTTTGCCCGGGGTCGGTTGCAGCTGCCATTGTTGCAGCAACTTTAAACCATCATGAACTTTGAAAGAATGTTGGCAAGTGGTGCAGTGATCGGTCGTTTGATCCTTTAGACATCCTATACCTTGACAGAATTACTTTGTACTGAACATAACGTGGACAGTGATGATCCAACCATCAACTCCCATTTCGATACACTCAGGAGGCACTTGGCCTCCTTTAACTTGGAATTGGACACCGTTGAACGAGACGGAGACCGTGCATTCCTTTCAGTTGTTAGACAAGTGACCAAACTAGCCCACAAGGAGCCAGATCTGATATCTGGGCACTTACAGTCACTTGGTCTGTTAAAGGATGAAGACCAGGACACATGGACACTAAGGCACTTATTTGTTGATGCATTTTTAGCAGACAATGGCAACATAGCAAACTTCATCGAAGGATCAAGGGACGAGTCGGTAGGTAAAGCTCTTGAGTTTAAATCTAGGGGCTTCTTCGATCAAGAGATTGGGGATGTTGTCATCAGACTGTGCTCAACTCTGTTGCGCATTGACATCATGGTAGTAACTTCAAGCAGTACAATTCCATTCCTTGCATTCCATTGTGACCAGCCACTGACTAGCCTGGGTAGCAAGCATTTCCGTGGAAAATTTCGATGTTTGAGCCGCGCGAAAGGTGGGGCGAGAGCAAAAAAAGAAAGAGTGGGGAGGGGGAGAGGAGAAAAGGAAACGCTTGCAGACAAACCCCTGGAATTTGAAAAACGCCCACTTGTTCTGTCACGGCTGAGTGCACTCACAGAAATTTGAAGCTGTCATCAGTTGTCATAAATTGACCAATAAAATGTTTTGCCTTCCGCAACGGAAGTGATCTTTCGCGGACGAAAACAAATTTCTTTGATATTTCGGAATGAGCACGCGTACGGTGGAGGAATCGCAATGAGTCCGAGCCACCAATGCAGGCTTTGTCGTTGTAATTTTAAAGTTAAATTTGGTAATTGAAGGCAAACAACCTATATTTCAAAGGAAAATTTATTCAATCTGTCGCAAAGAAAGGACTGCAAGGGACAAATCTGCCAGAAAGTTGGACTTGAAGTGGTTAAATGTGGCAAATATTCAAGTCGAGTTTGTAATCCTTGTGCTCGCAAGATTCGAAATCTATTCATTCGTCAAGAAATCGATAGAAGGTGAAATAAGTAAGTCAACTCCAGCAAATAATCGTCTGCTAGACACGCCTGAGGGAAGAAGTCTGATGCGCAAATCAGTGCGGGTGTTTTCTCCAGTGACAAAAAGAAACAATGGGAAGTCTCCACGGAGAACTTTAAAATTTGGGCACGAGAGTCTTCAACTATCAGAGAAGGAAAATAGCGATAATCTCGACCAGTTCTTAAACATAGATGACCTTCCTGAAGGCGGCCTCCAAGTTAAACTTGTTATCAAAATCAACTCTGGAAATCTTTATGTGAGGATTCCCGCGACGACAAAACTAAATGTTTGGTAAGGCAAATATGCGATAAAAAATGGCATGCGGCAGCTAATACTATAACAAAACATTCAGAATTGTACCCAAAGGTTCTAAATGCTTTAAAAAAAAAGTCTTCCGATGGAATGTCAGAGTACCTGAAATCTGAAAGCATATTGCTATCTAAGGGCCTCTTTACACGACCCCTGGTTGCTTTTTACCCCGAGTTGAATCACAGCAGTGGGTAACCCTTTAGCAGTCAAATGTTTATAAGCGTTCACATGAAAACGGTAGTCAAGCCGGGTCAGCCCCCCTTGCCGGGTAACCCTTCTTGGGTTGACCCGGCTAGAGGGGTTGAAATTTTCTTCAATTTCTTCATGTAAACAGTGGCCCATCTGACCCGGGATCATTTTAACGTCATTCTTTTTGTGGTTCAGCGTTCTTGCCCATTCGCTTTCTAAAGAAAATGGCGCAAGTGAACAAAGACCATGTGGAATAAAGAACGTCATCTTGGCAATGGAATCACCAGATGACTGAACATCTGATTGCGAAACTACGAGAATATAAAAACGAGATGGATTATCAGAATATCTACTTTAACAAGGAGGACGTTACTATGTACTCGCAGTTACGAGAGCGAATGGCTTTCAGGGTTTCCTGACAGTTTTGTTTAACTTACGAAGTTTGGTAGCTGCTCTGTTAAAATCGAAGAAAAATGAACGGTGGGTGGCTTGGAGCTGTTGTTTTTGGAGCATGAGCATGAGTATTAAAAACCCATGCAGCTGCACACAAGCAAATAACATTGGTAAAACGGCTGATAACTTTAAAACAAATTGATGATTGCGCTTTCCTCACTGACAAGTAGTTACCAGCCCTTTCAACTGGGCGAAAAAGAAACTGACCCAGGTCAGCCGAGATTTACCCAACCCACACTCAGCCGGGCTCGTGTAAACGTAAAATTTGACGCTGAAGTGACCCGCTTCGGTGCCCAACCCGCGGTGGTGTAAAGAGACCCTCACAAGCCAGAACGGTATTCTTGGATGAACTGCGAATTTTCTGCCCCGTTGTTTATCAGCTTGTTCTTAGCGCATGTGGTACTGAAGAAAGTGACGTTAAAACTAAAGAAATAGCTGCAAACAGTGTCACACTCTCTTTGGCAACAATGAGCTGGCTTCAAAATCCCACTACAGGATTTCTACAGTATTGTTCCACAGCTGTGGAAAACACGAGGATCTCGTAAGATTAAATCGCTTAGGAATCTGTATGTCGCCAAGACAAATGGTTTGCATGCAATCTGAAATGGGCAAACAACTGGAGGGCAAAGTGACTCTTTGGAAATCCCGAATCGAGGAAACAAAATGTGAACAGCTACTGTTAGAGGATATAAAAGTAAGGCAAGTCCCTGTCTTCTTGTTTGTCTTCTTCCTGCAGTGTTGCCTGGGGATGGAATTCTTAAACCCAAATGTATCTGGTGACATGGCACAGCTTCTACAACACAACCAGGAAAAGTATGTACATGGAAATTACCACAGAAGTATGAGTGGACAAAGATACCGTTGTTGAATAAAATACCCCTACACAGCAAGGGCACAAATGTCTTCTGAAAGAAATTGAAAAAACAAAACTAGAAAAGGGGGAGACCACCTGCACTGATGAAACACTGTCTGATGTGGAGAGAGCTTTAGCCATTAGTCCTTTACCACTTTACAGGTGAGTATTGAGATCCAAATGGTAAATCTCTTAGTAGCAAGAAATTTCATGTGCCCAATTATTTGTTTCACATGCTTCATAATAGGATTAACAATGGGGAACTGTTAGCCCTCAACCCAGTCTGCATGAATAGACAATAGGAATAGCCATTCCCAGTATTTGATCATTAGAACTTACAGCTGCATGCAGTTGTGCCTGTCTCATGATTTGCTTTTCATTTTGGGACAGGTTGGTTGCCGACAACATTGATCATGAGATACTCGTAAGAGTGCAAACTAAGACACATACCAACCGCTCTATTCATTGGACAATTTGCTCTCCTTGATCGAGTTCAAGAGCCAGGCTTGGAGGATACCAAGAGCCAGACGTCAATGAAAGATTTACAGTTTAGGGGGCTTCTTCCAGACTGTAATGTCCAGAAAAACATTATGACTTGATGGGCTATTCTTGTAAGCCGAATTGTAACAAAGTACCTGAAGCCATTCAACTTCCTCAAGAAAAGAGTAGTTTGGCACATCCTCATCCATATTTTAATATGTTTGGCACATCCTCATCCATATTTTAAAGAAATGGCGCAGAGATCAACTTTGGTAAGTGTTTTGGGTACGAATGCTACATTATGGTACATTATTAAAACTCAAGCCCCACCCTTCCAAGAGAAGAATGAACCCACTTTCTTTTAAATTTATACTTAAGCCACGAATAAAAATGTTTGTCTTCTTCCTGCAGTGTTGCCTGGGGATGGAATTCTTAAACCCAAATGTATCTGGTGACATGGCACAGCTTCTACAACACAACCAGGAAAAGTATGTACCAATCACAGTTAATAAAGATTCAACTTCCACAGTACTAGCCTGCATCCCATTGCATGGAGACCAGCTATTCGAGGAGCGTGCACGTCATGTCAAGTGGACATTCTGGGATGGCCTGGATCCAGTTGAGAGAATTATTGATGGAATATATACTGAATTTGCACTCTGGCATGCTACGTATTCACTTTATAAGGTACAGTATTGTATATGAGACACATAACCCACAAATAAATAATTTTGATTGATAGTCCCCTTCCCTTGCCTTATTAATGTTTAGCTGAAAAACAAATGTAAGTTATGATTTTATAATTTGTCTCTTTTCCTTGTAGTTGGAGTTCAAAATGTTTTGTAATCAGGAAAAGTTTAGTAATGAATGCACACTGGAAAACAGAACAATTTAAACTGTCATATTTTCATGTGTCAACTATGGTGTAATAACAATGATTTTTACCTGAACTCAAGATGCTTGCAATATATGTTTTTTCAAGACAAACCTAATGTCATCCTACCAGACACGACAGTCTGCCATACAATTCAAGGGAAGTGGCTGCTTCAAGTATGTGAAGATCACATGAAGAAGTTTGTGTTTAATGATGATGAAATGACTGCCTTGGTTGAGCAGACATCAGAGGTACAACAGGCAGAGGGTGGGAGATGGAGATGTAGGGCGCAAGGATGTGAGGCAACATATGCTTATCATTCTGGAAGAGTCAGGTAATACACAGCTCATTATTGTTTGTCATGCATGTAATAGCTTGAATACCACTGAACAATTCTTAGGCTAGGTTTTGATTCAATAAAAGAGATTTTGTGTGGTATATGTTTTCTTATTGTTATGAATAACAACACTTTGGTTTTGAGGGTCTACTGACATTATCATATGGCAGTTAAGTTACTTCCCTCAAATGTACGCAATTATAACTCTAAGAGTCTGCGGACTTCTACAGAGGACCATGAAGCAGTGGCTCAGATAGCTAAGGACTTACTGGACCAGTATGTCTTCGAAAAGACGAGTGGATGAGAAGGTCACCCTTCCTTCCCAAAGTTACAAAGTAGCCTTCTACATGATCTTGATTATAGGGATCTTCATAAATGGATTAAGGAGCATGTCAAATTGTGGGGTACAATCTATGAGTAAAATAACCCTTACTGAAGTTTGTTACTGAATGGGAAGCTGCTGCGACAGACATTTCAGTAGTAATGTAAATAAGGCTCAAATTGATTATTCCTTTGTGTCAAGTTATATAAATTTCCAAGGAAAGTGAGATACATATTACATGAAACTATATATCATGTTTATTTAACTTTTAATTCCAAGTTACTTTAACTCTTACTGATCATGACAAGTTCACTTTCCAGGAACTTAAATTAAGTACAATAATGACCTGCAACCAGCAGTGTATCATGAACAATAGGTAAAATAAATGAAAATGACCTAATAAGGGTACTCATTCTTCATCTTACTGTCTGAAGACATTAAATATTCCTACCTCCCCCTCAGTAGAGGAGGGTCTGGAATTCATCTTTCAGGGGTTCACACAATATTTCCTACAGACTTATCACATACCAGTGTTTGAGAACAAATTCCAAGTGAGAGGTTGTTTTTTTTCCCCAAGGAATGAGGTCTCTCTTTTAGGGGAAAGGTACAGCTATGTGGATGTTTCATCATTCCAAAGTGAAAGTTCATCCTCACTGCCACTGTCACTGAATGTGTACTCTTCCAGGTTACACCAACTATGGTGAGTAAAACCTGAAGAAAAACTAAAAAATGCAAGTTTTTCCTCCAAGTTAGGAATATCTAAGAAAATTTCTTGCATGATATCTGAAATCTGCAAAGCATCACCAACTGAAAAAACAGGGAAATTACTAAGGATGTCCTCAATTGTAAAAATGTTAGAGCATTTGCTCACCACATCTATCATCAGTTGTTCAGAGAAACCATGACTGGAGGAATAGTCTATGCACAATCCCTGCATCTTCATACTAGCACAAACTTCCTTCAAAACATCATGGACGTCTTGATGATCATGCGTAGTTACTTCCCTTGTCCTTTTGTTGAAAACCTCATCGGCAAGTTTCGCTTCCACTTCAAATGGCAACAGCTCTGCATTACATGAATCCCCATTACATTTGTAAACGGTAGCACAGAACGAGCAACAGTTATGGAGAGATGATGATTTGATGTTCTGATCCAATGACTGATAAGCTCCAACACGTAGGCATCCATTGGTTCTGATAAAGTCCTTGACCACCTTTTCACAAGGTCCAACCTGCTGACCATGGTAAAGAACACCATCTCTTCCAGCAGGACCTGCCTCTTGGTGGAAATCCAACGAAGACCTTGCTGCTCCCCAAGAAATGATGTAACAGACATCAGGGAAATTAACCCCCATACACAATGCTGTTGTTGCAACAACAACCCTCTTAATGCCACCATTCTTAGCGTTGAGTGAACTAGCAATCCTTGCTTTGTTTCTGTCCATGAGTTTGAATGATAAACTCCAAGAAAGCAGTTCTCTGGTACTTGGTTTGCTGATCATATGCATGGGGGCCCAACTTGCTCAGCAAGTAGTTTGCCACCTGGGCAATTTCGTTTATAGTATTACAAAATATAAGGTTTTTAGGTGTTTCTTTACCATACTTCTTTAAAAGGTCAATAAGCCATTGCAGTTCTTCATGTTAGTCCTTTTTTTTTTTACCTTTTTGACAGAAAATCCAATATTTTCCCAGTTGGGACTCACATACACTGTCATCAGGTTTTCCTTCAGTGCAGGGCTTTCTCGAATAGTTTCTCTTGTCCTTTCGTCAGCAGTGCCAGTGAGAGCAGCAACTGTAATTCCTAGCAAACAATGTCCTTATTAAGAGTGCAAAGTACACCGGATTTATTCCTGTTAGCTATACAGCAATCTAACATACAGATACAGCCTGCATTTCTAGAAAATAAATCGTTATAAGAGACAATGGCAACCGTTTATCTGTAAATTGCACATCTGATGCAAAACAATTTCAAAGTCGCACCTTGTTTACAGAATGAGCACAAGGAGGCAAGTTTACCGAAGCTTTCACGGAAGGATCTGGCCATTTTCGTCATCGACCTAAGAGAAGGTAACAATCAGATGTAAATTACAAAAGCTCGAGGCATGAAATCGCAATACTTTGTGAGTCGTCAAATTCGTAGAAGCTTAGATGTTTACCTTTTCCCAGTCCATCTGTGTGGGACTCATCTATCACAATCGCAGTGAGATTGTCTTGAAGAGCGTTGCCTTCCTTTTCGAGAGAGTCGAGGAGGCTTTTGCCAAGTGCTTCTTCAGCAGACGCAAAAAGCAGACGGTATTTTCCACTTTCGATATCTGATTGGAGACAGTAAGACAACGAGCTAGCCGAAATCCCCATTGAAGAGGACTTCTTGATTTGATCATTAACAATATTTTTCAGTGGACAAATTACGAGGATGACACAGTCTTCTTTCATAAGTGCTAAGACCTGAAAAATCAGACTTTTCCCAAATCCTGTGGGGAGCACAGCGGGTAGATCTCCTCTTGAGAAGAGCTGTTTCACGGAAAACTTTTGTTCTTATCACAAATCGCGAGTAAGTCCCTGTTCAGAGAGAATGTTTAACACTTTGTCCAAAAAGGCTTGGAACTGATCTTCCATTTCTATGGCCATGTTTGATTCTGGCAAAATCAGATCTTTGATGGGCTCATGTCAATAATAAGGACCAGAGCCGAGCTAATCACGAGCCCTGTTCGCTGGTGAACGGGTTTTTCAAGTTCCAGGGGTTTGTCTGCAAGCGTTTCCTTTTCTCCTCTCCTCCTCCCCCCTCTTTCTTTTTTTTGCTCTTGCCACGCAGGCTAGCCACTGACAAACTCCCCAGTCTATGTTGCATATCATTATTATGGTGCTGGACATTATGATGCAACAGAAATCATAATAAGAGGTAAGGGGCTGGTTAAAACAATATTAAATAATAGTTAAGCTGATCATAACTATCTTATCGTATTTAATTAAGTTTTAAAAGCCTCTATTTATAACATGTTAGGAAACCTTGGAGTTAATGACAGCCTACAATGACCTCCTTTTTACTGCTGTCAAAAATGTATCATGGGCTTCCATGAAAATTAATGGTAGCGGTATTATTATTACACTAGATTTCCTTTAAACTTAACATTTTGTTGCCTTGTCCGATCTTGCTGGGGCTTTTTTGATTTGTTTGTATTTAAATTGTACTTAAATATGTCTGGAATAAGAGGAGATATTTCAAAAAAGTGAATAATTATGATCATGGTCTTTCAAATGAGCATTTTAACTAAAAACTAGTAAATTAATAAAGGTGTTGACTGGAAATGATGTTGATTAATCTCAGATTACTGTACCAAAATACTGTACAAATTTTGGGACATTCTGGTGATATTTTCATTGTGAAGAATTATTATTATTATTATTATTATTTTTTTTTTTAATTTAATCTTAAAAAAATTGTGAAGAATTATTACATATGATTTATTTTATATGCATCACTGAGGAATTAGTAAAGTTGTCTTAAGCCCTGTAGGAGATGAAAAAAGAAGAAAATATTAGTCCTAAACAATACCAATCATACCTTCTTAATGTTCCTTGAAATAAATGAAAAAAAAATTGCCTGATCAAATGAAAATTGCTTGTTTTACATATTGTTGACTTATGGGTTTTTCAAGCCCCCGTTCAATACCATAATTATACTTATAGGCTGCAAATAGGTTGGAGTTTATTTATGAACCATAACTTTAAATTTTGTGCAGACCCAGTTGAACCAGAACCTCAACCAAGTCAAGGTCAAGAGTCTGTTCATGGCCATGTGTGCCACTGTGGCCAGAAAGCAAAATCAAGAAGTGAACGATTTTGTGTACCAACAGAAAAGTCCCGTTGTCTATGTGTTGTAAAGAAAATACGTTGCCAGGCCAAGTGCAAATGCCTCAATTGTGACAACTATAAGAGGATCAATGAGAAACTGTCA
>BLFN01000482.1:238199-240699 GCA_014634225.1 Acropora yongei
TCTGGTGACTCATTATATATTGAGCATGTGTTAAAAAGAAGCTCGGTGAATTCATTTGTCATAGTTAAAGTGCCACTATGACAAAAATTTTTTGTTTTCTTTTCAGATTTTTTTAACGTCAATTAAGTCAATATGTTCAAAATAATACAATACATTTAAATTTGGAATGATAGAAGCGAGATAAGTTGGGAAATAGCCAGCCAAAAACTGCTGAAAATCTGTCTGCTATTACTTGAACGGCATTGGAGAAGGCTGCGATTATTTTGTAAGCGGTTTTCATGCAAGAGGTGATTTGTGATGTCATACTTGCATTGCTTCGCAGCGTCTGACAAGGCAAACAAGTCGATCAGGAGTAAGGTCATTGTCGTCTTCTTGCAGTTCTTCTGGAAGTGAAACAGAGGAAACTTTTAACTCATAAACCGTAGAATTATCCACCTTCGTTCCTTACGAGGAGGGTTTGGAGCCGTTAGCAACCAGAGAAGAAGCAGCTCAGCAAGAGGCAAGAATTTCCGAAGAGCTTTAAGAGGAATGCCGCTTTCAGGCAAGATTCACTTGTGAAGTGGATGCTAGTCCATGGTACGAGAAGTGAGCTGGTTGTTAGAAGTATACTTTGCCAACATTTACTTTACCTTTCATTCAAGTATACAGGTATTGCTATGTTTATAAAGTTATTCTAAAGAAGTGTTTACATGATATGTTTTGATGGTACCTTTTCTGTTTACCATTGAAACAGTACTTTCAATTGTCAAGTGCTACTGAGTTGTTATGGATTGTTTTCAGGATCCTTATCCCAATTCTGCTGCTTTCTTTTCTTTCAGATTTAGTTTGTTTCTAGTTTATTTACTTACAATAGCTTACTTTGATTTTTCAGGTGCACCTGTTCAAATTGTTCAGTTGACAACCACACCTGAAGAATGCCAGTGCTGCAACAAAATTGATCGTTGTGGCGAGGTCATGGAATGTTTTGGGATTCTGAACAATGCATACCACTCCACCCTGGGTTCCAGCATGTTTGTGTTAACCAGCATGTCTTAAAACAAAATCTGGGAAGTCCTACCGAACGTCGTTTGATCAGGGACGCAGATCTGAGGCAGAGTAAGTTTCTTCCCACCTTTTTATCCATGTACAATTATTCTTATCTTTGGAGAATTTCAATGTTGTAGCAACCCAAGCACACTGCCCTTCGTTCTTCTGAGGGCTGGAAATGCTGGCTTTATAATGGTTTATAATAGAAATCAGCAATATTTGAAAACCCATGTCATACTGTCTGTCATTCTACCCCACACGTATGTTTACATATCTTGTCATTGTCTGATTTCCTTTTCTGCCGTTTATCCGTTCTCGACCCCCGTGCTTACGCTGCTTTCTTTGTGTAAGCTCTGGGGAGCTCTGTGCACAAGTAGCCAAAATCTGGCTATGTAAGCCCCACAGCGCATACTCTTTACATACGAGACAATGTGGCGGCCTTACTGGACAGAGATTTAGAATTTGTTTTGACAAAGGCCAGAAGAGATTCTCGGTTAAAGCTGAGCAAAAACAGCTAATTGAAGGTGTAGCTCTCTTTAAGAAAGATTTATTGGGAATTTTAACCACAGGATTTGGAAACTCCTCATATTTCATCTGCTGAGCAATGTCTTCGATTTCATGGATGCCGCACAATGTCCGTTGAAGAGAAGCATCACAGTCATCATATCTCCTCTGAATGTGCTGATGTAAGACCAGATTAGAAAACTCAATCATCTTGGTTCAATGATTTTGGATGGAACAAGGAAAGCAATGGAATTGGCTGTCTCCCATGCGAGGGAGGGTAAATTACAACTTGTGTTTTCTCATCTTGAGGTTCTTTTTGAAAAGAACACAAAAGGCGTACTGAAGACCGCCATATTTCAAGACAATGTACGCTGTGTTGTGGTAGATGGGGCACATTTAATGGATGACTGGTGAGCGCTTTTCTTTCTTCTTTGCTCCTGCAGATACACGTGTTTGGATAATTTGGTCAGTCAAAATAAAGATTGTAAGGAAAATATTGTTGTCTTCATTTGTGATGTGAACATTTTTCATATGATAATCAATTCACAAAAGACACATAACTGATGCTTGTGTGTGGAAAATTGGTCATTTTGTTTTTTGCTATTCACCCACAAATTTGCTTACTGTTACTGTAGACAATAATATTATTTTTGTATAAGCACAGTTGACTTCAAATCTCAATATAAAGTATGTCTTCTCCGGTGATAAGACGATCCGAGTATGAGACAGCAATTCCATGTCATGCAAATAAATTTCAAAGTATTCTTTATTTGTTAATTGACTTTACATAAATACTGAAGTAACCCTAAGGGGTCACTTGTTTATTTGAAGATCAGTTTCGCCGAATTCCCAAATCATTTGTGTTTTGTTTTCCCAAACCTAAAACTTAGTGATGTGCTAAATAGATAGGTACATATTTTTTACTTTGGCAATCTGCCAGTGACCTACCCTGCCCATTTTTATGTTCCTG
>BLFN01000482.1:320030-322530 GCA_014634225.1 Acropora yongei
TGTTAAAAAAAGAGAAAGTATAAAAATACACAAATGCAAAACGGAAACGAAGAACTGCAAAAAAAAAGTTGATAACAGTCTAAGATAAACAATCTACGTTGAAGCTTTTTGTTTTTTTTAACGGATACGTTGGTACATGTGCTTATCACCTCGGTCCCTTGTTGGAGCTCTCTGGATGGAAAATAATGCATGGCATGTATTTCACAAACTTGACTTTGACTTTGAAAAGACACCATAAATATTGCATAATATGCAACTCAGAAAGTTCAACAATTTTAAGAGTTAACAGAGCTGCATTTTACTCTTCTTTCAGGTACAGAGATGTTTATCAATCGATTTTATGGTAAGAAGCACCCCTCATAGCCAATAGGTTTGTTTCATTCTCATATACCAAAGGGTAGATTGATCAATAGATCACTCAAGGATAGAAAGTTTGAAGTTAATTAAAGCCATCAACTCTTCAAATCAGGAAAGTGATCTTAATTTTTTTTTTGGTACCTTACAGGATAAAGTTCACAGGGTTGAAATGCTGAAGCAGATGTCTGACACCATTCAGGATGCTTCAGTATGCAAATTCCATGGTCTGTATTTGTAAACAATTGGCCAAGTGGCAGCCAAAATTGAAACATTAATTTTATCTTAGTCATATTAATCATACTGCACAAAAAATTGTATTATTGAACTTAAATCTTATCTTTTCAAACATCAAATTTAACTTGTAGAAACCAGCATAGGAGAGTGGATGAAATCCACCTTGAGATACATGTGTTACAGCCGACAATGTCTTCTAACAAACTTACACTCGGAGATGTGGTTGCAGGTACAGTTCCTTGATAAATTCTATTGTTGATTGATGTCGTTACTATGGATAGCTGGTACTATACCCTCTATCAAGCTTACAAGTGATATGAACATAATCCACTGGTTTGCTGATGGACTGCAACACTTCCATTTCACGTTCATTCCAAAATTATTACAATTTAGTCGAGTTTAATGGGTGAAAGCATGGTATTAAGCATTGAATGGTATCAAAACATTAATAACATTAAAATAATGATAATGATAACAATAATGAATCATAGTAACAATAATAATGTCTAGATCCAAAATTGAGTTTGCTTGAATTTCTCTACTGACCATGCAGAATATTCAAGCTGGTAACTCTGATTCCGATACATCCTAGGTACAGAAGCCTTCACAAGGCATGTAATATCTGCAGTAGGGGAGCCCTTGAGGCAACCAGCATTGTAAAATCTCAAAGGTGAGAAATGATATCTGAGTTAATTAAATACCATACTGGTGAAAATGTTATTATTGTATGTACAACAGCTGCTGAAAAGACCTTTAGTTGGTGTGTTATGTTTTTTGTATATTCTGAAATATATAAACCTCGATTATGGTACACTCTAGTAATTTGTTTAGTTGTTAACAATGAAGATACAATAATTTTAAGAACCTAGGACATAACAAGGCATGTAACAACTTTCAGGGACCTACTGCAGAAACAGCGGGAGCTCAGACAGAGGCAAGACCACCAACTCAACAATCTGTAAGCAAGGGGTTGGAATTTTTCTTTAAATTTATCAATGTTACCAACAATAATAATTATATGATATAAAGAAGATGAAAAGCAACAACCTCTTGATAGCTTAATTTGCCTTTAGGAAATACAAGAGAGGGAAAGACAAGAAACAGAGGTAATGGTGCATTTTACAGTTCCTTGCATGCATTCAAGTTGTTTCAATATTGTATTTATAGATGACCTTTTTTTTCTACAGGATGCGCCCCGCAGAGTGAAGAAGAGGATGATGAAACACTTGTTGATACTGAACAAGTGATCATTCTATTCTTAAGATTTTTATCCTTTGAACCTTTTGTTCATGGCCTATAAGACTCAATTATATAAATTAAAGTTATGGAAATTGCCCTCTCATTCACTGCCCCCTTGACACCAATGCTATGTGGCTCAAACTCAGTCTCCTTGTCGATACTATTCTCACCCTAACAAATCTAGTATTAATTGTTGCTAGATGACAAGAAGATTCTTTTGAAAAACAAAACAATCAGCATCTTTTCAATCTTACTTTCATTTGAAAGAGGATTGAGTAAGTGAACAATCCAAATTCAATACGATTAAAGAACGAAAAATCAACATTAACATACTGCAGATTATTGAAGCAGTATCATAGGTTTGTTTTCTGTAAGCATGTTGACCTGCACTCAGCATTAAGTTGGTAATAATGCTTATTGGAAGTCATTTTGTCATTCTTTGTTTGACTTATTTCAGGTGAGACAGAAAATAATCCTGGCTTTGGAAAATCGGGTACTGCTAGCTTGCAATGACCTGTGCCCATTCAATTACAATTTATACCTTTGAACTACACTGGGCACCTATAGAGTACCTGTAGAATGTAAAAAGCTATCTGTGTTTATATATCCAGGAAGACTTAGTCCTAACGTCACCGTTTTTTTTTTCCTTCCTTTTCTGAGTTATCTGAAC
>BLFN01000485.1:27178-29678 GCA_014634225.1 Acropora yongei
ACATCTTCTCTGAAAAAAGGTATTTAAAGTTGATAAAAATCAAATTCGGGAGCAACAATCACTCCGATTGAAGTCATTGAAAGGCTTTCAATTTGAATATCTGTAATAGTATACATTGAGATATAATTTTTACACATTATTGTCGCCTTCTACACCTGGTAAATTTTTTATAGATCCCTGATATTTGAATATTATAGCAACTTTTATGTTCCCATTCTTTAGCTAGCAGTGACCACAGGCCTGATAGAGACGTCGTTTCTATCGTTTTTGTCTGTTTTTTTTTTTTTCATGAAATGTTTTAAGAAGTCATGATTTTAAAGTAAGTTGAAACCGAAAAAAATCGTAGGGATTCATAGAGATACAATGGTATTGACCCCATTGTCATTGTAGAAAGCGTATTTAACAGCAGGATAATTAAAGTTAGGTTTCTAAAATTTCTAATTTTATGTCAGTGTTTTCGTTTTTTAGTATTTATGGTTGAGATCTTGCCCGTAAGCTTGTCGCTGAATGGTGCTAAGATTATTGAATTTTTTTTTTGCTGCATGGAGGCAACGATTAACCTGGAAGCATTAACCTAATTTACTTAACAGCTTTCGAGAGTATTCCAGAGCTTTGTGGTAAAGAAAATAGAAGCAGCAGGCGACACAGCGTAGAATGATTTTTATATGTGTACTATACTTCGGCTGGCCAAACCGGCCTTCTTCAGGTACAATGAGAATTTTACATTAGGAGGTGATGTTTATGCTGCATATTTTGTAACACCGGAAATACGTAAAAACAATTGACAGTGTAAACTAAAGATAAGTATAAGGGGAAAAAAAATAATGAAATAACATGATAAAGGGTAACAATATTAATAGGTTTCTTCGCGGATGTTCAGACCATCGGGATAAATTGTTGTGCCTTTTTGAATTAAAAAAAGCTTCCCTGGCCTTATGGATGGAGTCTTGATTGGAAAACCTTTTTTTTTCGATGGGGATAATAGCATGTCGTTAGCAGTGTATTTAAGAGACGACATGGAGTTCTGCGGCTGTGGTAGGTGTTCATTAACGGCGGTCTTTTAAACGTCGTTTAGTCTCTCCTATGTATTGTAAATTACAGCGGTTACATTGAATCATGTGCCTGAAGTTTTTAGTTTCACAAGCAAGGTTATATTTTATAGGGTGAGTTTTCCCCGGTAGAAAAGAAGGTATATGTAGTAAGTCCGTGAGAAATGTAGGGACAAGTAGCAATGTTTTTGCCGCAACGGAAAGAACCAAAAGGAAGTTTCATGAAAGAATTTTCTGTTCTCCAAACCACCACTGCGTTGTGGCATTATTGGCCGACGTGCATAGAAAGGGTTCGTATTCTCCATATAATCTTCTCCAGCTTGTTATGCAATGGAGCAGTTACCAACACTCGTAAGGTGACGATCGGTGCCGACAATCTCTCCGACTTAAAAACGAAATTGAAACCAAATTGATGCATTCTAGAAATTGTAATAAAGAGATGCCAATGATTGGCAGATATGTTTAGTCGTTGTTGACTCGGGGAAACTCATGTTCTTATAGTTCCTTGCTGCGCTCCACTTGCCGTCGACTTTCTTTTTCTTGTAAACCGCCTCACAAGATCGTTCGCTTCTTAATTGATAACCTTTAGCTCATTTTCTAAATTAATAGATCTTCCTTTTTGTGTTAGCCTTCTTTATTCGCATTAAAGGTGTTGGCGCCCGATTTCTTCCCTAGCACCGTTATTTTTGGAACCTTGCCATGCAGTTGGCTTGTGCAGAGGGGCAGGGGGAAGGAATCATCACCTTTTATTCCGAGTTGAGGTCTCAACACACGACTATCAGTACTAAGTGCAATAAGTTACGTTCGTTAGAGTTAAGTTGAGATAAGGAAAATTACAACGCTAGGCAAAGTTGTGTTTACAATAGTAAAACGTTGTAGCTGTTGATGATCCACGAGTTACAATAACCTTTGGCAAGAAAGAAAGTCATTCGTACTATTCGACATTCTTGGTCATACGCGAGGAGAAAGAGTGAAGTTTATTTGTAACTTACATATTTTCAATTTACACTGAATGTAATGGTCGACGAATACGAAAAAATGGGGATTTCCTTTCGTCTAATCAAAGACAGACAAGACAGACAGATGGAGATAGTTCTTCATCAGTGTCAGGAATCTCTCCATGATGAGTGATTCGGCTGGATGTAGTGAGCAGGTTGTCCTCAATAAAGGCCATTAAGCCTTGGAATAAATCCTCAGGACGTTGTTCGGGCTTTAGAGAAATATTCGCGAGGTCCAAGAAACGGGAACCGGTTAACTGCAAGCCATAATGCTGCCGGATCGTTTGCCAATCGCCGCTAATAGATCTAGAATTCTTGACGATTGAGCTCCGGGAAATGATAGGGGCGTAATTGGCAATTTGGCCGAGCATCATTTCCAATTGTGTTACCTTTTGTGCAGCAGTCCTTCTTCTCGCCGCTGAAACAAATTCAGGATCAGTCGTTGGAGAAACC
>BLFN01000485.1:172422-174922 GCA_014634225.1 Acropora yongei
TGTCTTGTATTTGCTGAATTTTAGGTTTATGCTGTTCAAGAAAGTAACCATGTGAATACTTGAGGGGTGCGGCAAATTACAGTCATATGGCAAAATTGGACCAATTTCATGCTTAAGCAACCAGATCTGAGCTTCTCAAAATGACCCAAAGCAGAGTTCAGGTTGCACATGTGGAAAGGTAAGAAGCCATGAAGAATCCTTCTTGGAATTTTACAACCTCGTTTCCAGGGTCTCCTCTTTCCCTCCTCTGGAACGAGGTTGGGGATTCCCATCATGCGGACAATGACGTCCCATTAAGGTAGGTAAACCGGTGTCGGCTTATCACGCCTGGGAATAAAAACGCCAAGACGCAAGGTCGTGTTTCATTCGTTCGGTTTTTGTTCGGCTGGAAATTCTCGTATAATGAGACGAAAACTGTTTTCTCATGCACAACTTCAGTATTCGGTTAATTCGTCGGTAGATTAATTGTCTCTGCGGCACAGCCTTCGAAGCTTGATTTCCATTTTTTTTAGCCCAGCAATTATAACAATAACTATTGGCGAATTGATGAAGTTGGTTAGAGCGTCGCACCGGTATCGCGAGGTCACGGGTTCAAACCCCGTTGAAGTCCTGACTTTTTCAGGCTTCTTTACACATTTTTATTACACTTGCACACCTCGTCGAAAGATCTAGCTGGCACTCTGAAAAATGCCATCGAAAAGTTCACAGCGTGCCCAAAGAAACTGTTGCAATATGTTCACGCTTATTAGTCGCACTGGATACGCTTAGGTCAAGATGGGTATCCTGCGCTGTATTCTTTGGGGAGTAGGGTAACCGAATTGGTGAAAGCACTTAAATAGCCTCTCCCATTGTCGCCCGCGGGGTTGGTTCCCGAAATCTCAGTACATCATGGTTAGGTAAAATTTATATGTTGTTTCGTTGTCTCCGAGTGTTTTTCCCTGGGTCCTAACGCTTCCAACTTCCAATTTCACCGCAATCAAGTGAAGGGAGGAAAAGCTACTCTTCGGATTCTGTCACATATGAAATTCCTGCATGCATTGGGAAGTCATGGCCTTGTCCTTTTTATAAAAGGTAATTATCGGAGCGAAGGATTTCGTTAATTTATTTCAAAGAGAAAATTCAATGGTGTTATTTTCACTGACCTTGGTAGACTGTAAGGCTTCATTGAGGTGCGCGTAAGGTCGCGAACGTTTCCCTTTACCCACGTAGAATATCGACATGATAAATACCCTGAAGGTATCATCACTTGGCATCTTTTTCGCTCTGACCGGCAAGTTCTGCGTCACTCGGGGATCGATCAACAGATAGTCGAAAGAAGACTTTTCAGTTCTTATAAAGAAAGAAAGAAAGAAAGAAAGAAAGAAACCGACCTGTTATGTACCAGTCAATTCCAAAACCGCCCATCCCCCCCCCCCCGCGCAAACCATGGGGTATTTGACTTTTTTGAAAAATTTTGGTCAAATTCCCCGCTATGTTGCCTGTTTTGACGGTCAAATGCCCCACCCGTTAGAGCTTCAAAGAGGGTCAAATCCCCCATCCTAAAAACTGCGCAAAACTTTTTTCGAAGCGCAAAACTGTTTATTCAAATGTACATATTCTGTAATAAACAATTGGTTGCTGTTTGGTTTAAGATTTGTATTAACTGCAATTTTAATGATACTAATAGAGTGATCTACTATGTAAAAACACAACTGAAATATCCAAAGTCCCTCAAACCTTTCTTGCGGAGTTTCTTGATTTCACTAAAAATGATTACATAAGCTATATATTTAAAAATACGGCGATTGATCATTTCTCGTATTTCCTGATACCGTAAACATTTTAAAACGTCAGCAAAGTTCGCCCTTTTATACAGACATAATGTCTTTTTTTTTCTCTTGTTTTTTTTTTCTTTGCCGAGTCGCTTATGCCTTTTCAACCCCTCTTGCTCTGTTTAATGCACTCTGCTGCAGGTGATCCCACCACATATCTGTACTGCTGACAGACGTTTGACTTGAAAGTCAAATACCCCACCGGGCGGGCCTCATTTTGGGTCAAATTCCCCACTGTACGGAGCTTAACGCGAGTCAAATGCCCGGGATTCCCAGGGGGGAGGGGGGTGGGCGGTTTTGGAATTGATATGAGGTCAGATTACCACCGTAAAAAGATCCCGAAGCTAGGGTTTTCAGCGTTAAGCCTTCGGTAACCCTTCATAGTTTGCTTTAATTAAGGGTAACTAAGGGCTAACGCTTCGTAATCATTTTATGATGGTAACTTGATCCTATCAACTCGTTTGATTTACGAAATTTACGTATCTCATCTCTACACCGACGCGTGTTTACGATCATTTCGTGCCACGGCCCTTTCGTTCTAAGAACAAAGAATTATTTTGCACTTTAGTTGGATAAAGGAACCAGTCTTTTAATCAAATTTCTTGCTCGGGGCGAAATAACTTCTTGTTCCTGGAACGAAAGAAAGACGGAACGAAACGACCGGATACCTTCAACGCGGCACCGCAGTT
>BLFN01000485.1:179922-184206 GCA_014634225.1 Acropora yongei
AAAATAAATCCTCATCCATACAACTGATAAAATTCTAAAATTTCGTGATAATAATAAGACCTAAAACCGTAAAAAGGGGATAAAAAACATCGGGATTTTGGGAAAGTGGAAATTGAGGGGTTAAAAAGAGGTACAAGAACGGAGTGTGTGTTTGCAGTTGAAATTGGCGCGTTTGCTCCCATGATTCCTTGTAAGCCCTGACATTTTAGTCACGCAAGTCGCAAAATGTTTACAAAACTCAAAAGTTGTCCTTCGTTTTGTGGTTTAAAATTACCAAAATTGCATCTGTTTTGTTGCCTAAAAGTTTAGAATCATGTATAATCCTAAGCTTCCAATGACAGATATCCCTTTAAAAGCTTCATTACGGCATCGCCGCAGTAAAGATTGCGTGACTTTACGTCACATAAGCCTCCTCTTTTCGGCCCAAAGTGCTGAAATTTGATGGCACTTGACTATAAGTGGTCATAGGGGAAAGTGGTCAAATTTCAACAGCTTTTGAAGCCCAAATGTCTTCGTGGTATCAACCATTCCATGTTGAAGTACATGGTCGACAGAAGCAAGTTCTTCATCTCAGATCTTGAACTAAAAGTTCATCCATACCCTCCCTTCCCCTTCAGTGGCCAGTGTACTGCACAAGCGATCATGTCAACTTTTGAAGTATTTATTTGCCCCACAAGCGGATGGAGGACATCCTGCTTGGTGGATGGCTTATCTTTTTGGCCAAAACATTGCGATCATCTAATTTGCGTGGCAAACTTTAATTATCAGAACGCTGAGAGGAGTCAATTAACTTTGAGCGTTAAAGTGCCACTAATCCCAAAACATTTTTTCGCATAAATAACCTTTCGCAACTGTCCTGTTAACTATGGCGAAAAAGTTTACGGCCCTGGATTTTTTCCTCAGATGTTGTACCTTGTTGTACCCTTTCAAAACAAGGAAGTTGGGCAATTTTTTGGCCCATGGAAGATGACACAGGAGAACGGGTCTAGTCTACTTTGTGACGTCATTTCAGTGTTTCATTCAGGCGCGAAACAAGCACAAACTGAGAGAGATAGTTTCCTTTTTTTACAGAATGCCTGATTCGTGTATTGTTTTTGGATGTAACAACAAAAGTGACTCAGAAAATTGCAGAGTTTGCACAGAATACCCTTTTTAATGATCATAGCCTGGAGTGTGTGAGAAGCAAATAATGGATCGATTTTACAACTTCTCTGTTTATGCTTGTTTCATGGGCGTATGGAACCCTGAGACGACGTCACAGTGTAAACTAGATCCATTCTCTTGTATTGTCGTTCATAGGCCAAAAAAGTGCCCAACTTTAAACAATCGTCACAATTATTGTACCTTTGAGCTTTTTCATCACTAGCATAAGGTGGCACAAGTTCCAAGTAACTACACGATGTCAGGTTTTCTGAACATAATTTTATTAGAGAATGACCACAGGCAAAAAGAGATATAAAAAGAGTTGACTTTATTGAGGGATTTGCTTGGGTTAAAAACAGTCAGTTCAAGAGCATGAGGCAAAAAATGCTGCATCCAGCTCTGTGAGATTGCCACCACTCCCACATCTCTCGTGCTTGAATGCAATATCTTTTGAATGAAGAGTTTAGTTTGCAGAGAAGCTCATGTGGTGCTGTCTGATGAGGAGAAGGGCTTAAAATAGTGAGGTTATGCATTATGAAACAATTTAACTAAGATAAAATTACCACCTTAAAAAAAAACAACAACAACAACATAAAGTCTATGTTCTTTTTGAACACCATAGTGACAAAGAAAGTTTCTTACTATGATCCTAATAATGAAAGTTTCTTATTTCTATTATAACTAAAAAACAACCTGCGAAATCTTTATTTCCTGGCTCTGATAAAGGGGTTACACTTATGTGTCCACTCTTCAATCTATTTTCAATAGTAATTTGAGCATATATCATTTTATTTGAAAAGACTTAACCTTTTGCACATCTATAGCTTGTTGTCAGGATCCAGTAACATCTTCATGATCAATTGACCCTGGTTCTGAAAGTTCATCCTCATTTTCATCAGATGATAAATCTGATTCGTCACTGGTGCTGGCTGCTGCTTGTGAACTGAATCTTTTTGCCTCCTTTCCTTGATCACCTTTCTCAAGGTGCCTGAGGTATGTCCCTTTTAAATCAATAAGAACAAACCATTTTTCTAAAGGCTGTCTCATAACATTGATTAGTGTGTGAAAAATGTTCAGTATCAGAACTATTGTGGACAACAAAATCATTTTTCCAAATATATTTCAACAGAAAGGAAAACTTAGAACAACTTTTTTTTAAGAGCATCACTTGACAGAAAGAACTGACAAATTCATTGATGCAGGTTACGTGAGTCAATTTTGATGAGGATGGAAACCAAAATAACTGAAGGAAATTCTGGAGCCAAATTGAGATCCAGTGACACTCAGCCCACTTAATACTGTACAAGGAAAGTAGGTGGTAGGAGACATTATTGACAACCACTATTTCCAGCTTGAGTCCCAAAGGAACACCACACTGTCCAAAATGGTCACCCATTCAGTTAGCATACCCATCCAACAAAGCTTAACTTTGTTGAACAAATGGGAGTCAATGCTTTCTTTCAGGCAAGACCTAAATCTAGTATGCTAGGCATAATTACACACCCGGTATGTCTACATGTGTTGAAAAGAAAAGATATATATAAATTGATTATCTAAAACAACCGTAATAAAAGCATATTCCATTATTATGCAATTATTATGATATACACATAATAAATAAAAGATTTTACAATTATTGGACCCACTGGGAACTCGGAAAAATCCCAGCCCCAGATGGGAATCAACCCACGACCCTCCCTGTCCTAGTTGGATGGTCTCACCACTGAGCTAAAGGGGAGACTATGGTGAGCAAGGGTGAAATGTGGGCCTCTTTGACTCAGGCTGCATCACGCAGCTAGAACGTCAATCACACCTGATGCTGTCAGTCATTGTTTGACTTTGTAATTACTGCATAATAATGAAATTCACCTCTAGTACTTTGCTTCATCTCAGCGGTGTTAAATTCCTACAGAACAGTTTTCTTCAAAAGTCACTTACGTCTTTGCCTCTCACTCATTGCTTTTATTTCTTGTTGAAGCATACTCTCTTGAGAGGCTTTCTCTGCTGAACTTGGCATAGATCTTGGAATCCAAGATAGTTACTGTGTTAATGGTGTCAACCATGTCTTATTAACAATAAATGCCCTGTCCAAAATTAACACTTAAATGTATTGCACAACAGCTTGTGCTAAAGAGAGCAAAACATGCTTTGCCAACCTTAGCAAAATTCTTCATCTACACGTTCCAGCACTTTTGAAAGTGTCCTTTATTATGCACCAAAGGATAACAGTGTATTCTGGATTCCTTAAAAAATGTATTCCACAGTTGAAATTGAAATCAATCAAACAATATTCACAGCCCTTTTCTGAGAAGACTTTCTGCATACATGCAAGTCAAACCATTATTTTGCTAATGTAATTAAGCAGGGACTGTACTCCCAACTGTTATTTTAAGTGCTTGTAATTGGCCAATAGTCAACCAAGTGTCAACCACTGATGGACAATTAATGTCGCTTGCATTTTGGAGGTAGATCAAGAACCTCATTAGGAGAATGATTGTGTGTTCAGCAAATTAATGAAAGTGCAGGTGCAGTTTATTTCTGGTTTCTAATCATGCTTTACCCAAGAATTTTTATGTCCATTAAAACTATCTGCTTATGATAGGTAGGTCAGCCATTTTTCCACTTGGCCGCCATTGGCTGGATTGCCTTGGCAGGTCACAAAAGGGCTGGTATCAGTTTCGGTTAAGAAACAAACTTGAAAAAATGAACTTCAATTTAAATACAAAACTCTTGCTTTGATATTAACACAAAATTCTTACTTTGCCATTATCTCCTTTTCGTCCCCACATTTTCACACACTTTTGCAACCGCTGCACATTTGGAGCACATAATGTGATATGCCTGTATCACCGTCTTCTGTAAACATTTGACACTAGTTACGCACAGAGAAACAGCATTAATATGAACCTGGGATGAAAGCTGTTTAGGGCAGAATGTTGGTGTAATCTACACAATAATTATGTACAGTATCACTGCAAAGTATAAGTAGAGTGTGTATTTATTTAATTAAAGTTAAAAATAAATTTGTATCAGTAATAGCATGATTTGTAGTGATGTTTGGCGTAAATACTATGAGTGATACTGTTATACATAATTTCATGGACAATTTTCAAATATCATTAGTAGTATTTATGCCAAATG
>BLFN01000485.1:232963-238754 GCA_014634225.1 Acropora yongei
TTATGTTCAGAAAACCTGACATCGTGTAGTTACTTGGAACTTGTGCCACCTTATGCTAGTGATGAAAAAGCTCAAAGGTACAATTGTGACGATTGTTTAAAGTTGGGCACTTTTTTGGCCTATGAACGACAATACAAGAGAATGGATCTAGTTTACACTGTGACGTCGTCTCAGGGTTCCATACGCCCATGAAACAAGCATAAACAGAGAAGTTGTAAAATCGATCCATTATTTGCTTCTCACACACTCCAGGCTATGAGCATTAAAAAGGGTATTCTGTGCAAATCTCTGTAATATTCTGAGTCACTTTTGTTGTTACATCCAAAAACAATACACGAATCAGGCATTCTGTAAAAAAAGAAAACTATCTCTCTCAGTTTGTGCTTGTTTCGCGCCTGAATGAAACACTGAAATGACGTCACAAAGTAGACTAGACCCGTTCTCCTGTGTCATCTTCCATGGGCCAAAAAATTGCCCAACTTCCTTGTTTTAAAAGGGTACAACAAGGTACGACATCTGAGGAAAACATCCAGGACCATAAACTTTTTCGCCATAGTAAACAGGACAGTTGCGAAAGGTTATTTATGCGAAAAAATGTTTTGGGGTTAGTGGCACTTTAACGCTCAAAGTTAATTGACTCCTCTCAGCGTTCTGATTCTGCAGAGCCTGTAATTAAAGTTTGCCACGCAGATTAGATGATCGCAATGTTTTGGCCAAAAAGATAAGCCATCCACCAAGCAGGTTGTCCTCCATTCGCTTGTGGGGCAAATAAATATTTCAAAAGTTGACATGATCGCTTGTGCAGTGGATGAACTTTTAGTTCAAGATCTGAGATGAAGAACTTGCTTCTGTCGACCATGTACTTCAACATCGAATGGTTGATACCACGAAGAGATTTGGGCTTCAAAAGCTGTTGAAATTTGACCACTTTCCCCTATGACCACTTATAGTCAAGTGCCATCAAATTTGAGCACTTTGGGCCGAAAAGAGGAGGCTTATGTGACGTAAAGTCACGCAATCTTTACTGCGGCGATGCCGTAATGAAGCTTTTAAAGGGATATCTATCATTGGAAGCTTAGGATTATACATGATTCTAAATTTTTAGGCAACAAAACAGATGCTATTTTGGTAATTTTAAACCACAAAACGAAGGACAACTTTTGAGTTTTGTAAACATTTTGCGACTTGCGTGACTAAAATGTCAGGGCTTACAAGGAATCATGGGAGCAAACGCGCCAATTTCAACTGCAAACACACACTCCGTTCTTGTACCTCTTTTTAACCCCTCAATTTCCACTTTCCCAAAATCCCGATGTTTTTTATCCCCTTTTTACGGTTTTAGGTCTTATTATTATCACGAAATTTTAGAGTTTTATCAGTTGTATGGATGAGGATTTATTTTCAGCTATCGAAAGTGAAAATTATGGGTAAGCCAATTGTTTTCTCTCCTACAAATTCATTGTCAAATGTTTGTAATGTAAGGATGGTTCTTTCCCTTTTCTGGTGCATTCAACTTCAGTCCAGGGATTTAAGTCTTCCTATTTCTCAGACGTTTGCTTATATTGCTTAATTGTTCTGCTTACCCTTTAAAAATCGAGTGATTAGCTAAACTCCATTTCTTTTCTGATAACCAAACGCAAACGTGGCCATAAGGTAATAAAAATGCTATTGAGCATTACCCTTAAGCATAGACTTGTGATAACGTTCCCTTACTTATCAATAAAACCTGCTATCCAAGCATGAAATGATGCGATTTACTACGTTAATCACACGATTCTGAGTGCAATTTGGCGGGAAAACAATACACAAAAAACCAATGCTATGAAATTACATGACCCATTTTTACAAGCATTAGGCTATGATAATAGAACAACCCATTTTAGCCAACCCAGTGTAGTGCACATGAAATCTTGGAAACTTGGCCAAATGAGACTTTAAATGTGTCTTTAATTTCTGTCCATATGGAGGCAGTAAGGACCGGGGGTCCATGTTCTGTCCTTACCCCTGGAGCTTGAAGTGACCTATGTTGTTCTTCAACTGTTCAATCTGAGATCACATGCCCATAAACAAATTCAGCCCCAAAACTGCATGCATGCACCGTTTGGAAAATCAATAACAATATTAATAGTAATAATTTAGTAGACTAAGTTCATTATTGAAGTGTTACTCAAACCTTTAGTTTCCAATTATGTTGAGGGATAATATTACTGAAATGCTTGGTTTACAGACTTGCTAAACATCTGTTATCAAAGGGTGCAAAGGCCGATAGTGTTATTAGAGAAGGCATCAGTGCATTGCATCTCCTTGCTGGAAAGGACAGCCAAGAAGCTACCAACATCTTAGAATCTTGTATTCAACTCTTCAATCCTAATGTAAAATCTCTGGAGGGACTTACCCCAGTCCACATTGCTGCTCTATGGGGAAGATTGCAGCACCTGCGGCTTTTAACTCTTCATGGAGGAGATATAAGTGAGACAGATAATGAAGGAAATGATGCCTTAGACTTTGCTTGCTTGTCAAGCGAGAACAATGCCACAGACTGTATAAAATTTCTTCTGGAGCTGGAGAATTCCAAACCTAATGTTGAATCACAGCTGCCACATGAAGAGACATCTTTGGACAGTGAATTCACTGACTCATTTTATGCAGCCATTGGAGATGGAAACACTAGTGTGCTTGATGATACCGTTGTGACATTTCCAAAGCTTCACCCATGGAATATCAATAATTGTCAGCCAACAGACTTTGAAACCACTGTTGCAGATGGATTGAATAAGTTAAATTTTAGTAATGATAGGTACTACCTCATTTTTATGATACAATTATCCTATCATGATTTTAATAAGAAAAGATTTTCACTTGACCGAAAAATTCTCAGTGTGTTGACTGAACATTGGTTTGCCAACTGGAACACTTTGCTGTCCTGTGGAAACAATTAACTCTTACTCACCAGAGAGAGACTTTAGTGGTAGTATGTTTGTCACTACCTTTGTATCTATCTGACTGTTGCAATCAGTAAAAGTAATTGTAAATACCAGGGGCAATGAAGTAGTGTGTGTGCTTGTACATACATGATATACTGGTAATGCACTAATTGTGGTTAACGTTTTCTCTGTGGCTCGTAATTTTTAGTTTTGAAGACTTTGAAGTGAAAAATGAAACTGCCAGTGAGCAAAGTGGTCACCATCTGGATGAAGCAATCTTGCACAATGGTGGGTTCCTTTCATGTCCACATGTGAACCAATTATTTATTTACTGTTTATTTCTAACACCAACCAGTACATTTTTAATTGTGTCAAATTATTGCAGGTTTCAGCGCTATGCCCAAACACGCTCGTGAGAGATGGGGCAATAGACTTACCCGCTGACTTTAAAAGCCTCGCTGGTACGCCATCTGGCCCCGTGGCTTTCTTCACTTTTAACTTACAGATCATTTCCTCGATTTCCTTCTGACTAATCTTAATGCTGGTAATGGTCAGCGTGTTTGTAATCTCACTGCTATGCGCGTGTAATGGCTGAATTTCATCCGCGGGGCCAATCAATTTTTCAGCAACCTTCCGACTTCAGCAACCTTCCAACTCATGCATGGTTGCGCAGCAAGGTAATTGAATGGCTGAAACGCCAGCTTCTCTCAACTTAATCATATTTGATAAAACTTCGTAATGGCGATAAAACTAATACCACATTCTTTTCACAACTGGTAAATTTAAAAATTTTTCCCAAAACTAGTGGGAAGAACCGCCTGACGAAAAACGAAGCAAGAGTTTTTGAGCTGGCTTCTGAAACTGGTGTGAGAATTTAGTGGAATTATTTCCGAAGAATAGGTAATTCGAAGACGTGCTCAATAGGCTATTGTTTGTCTCTTATTCGTGGTTAATGAAATGAATATTTAATATGCGGCCATGCTAGCGGGTTTTTTAGTAGATTAACATTACGGCGCGTGATGGAGGTCGAGTCCGGATCAGAACGATTTCGCGTTCCTAAAACTTATTTTCAAGAAAATGTTCTTTGTGATTGACGCCGTTCCAGCTTCAACTAAGTATGAAAACAAGTGGGCTGTGAGCATTTTTGCCGAATGGCAGAGGTTAAGAGAGGTTCAAGTTCCGGTATTAGATTGTGGTGGTCTCTTCAAGGACTACGATTTACACAAGGTTACCGCTCTGAGCGCAGATATTGCCGGAATGGATGCTCTGTCACTGAACTATTAGTTGTCAACATTCGTGATGGAGGTAGCTAAAAGTCCGGTAGAAGATACCCTCAAGCGTTATTTGGAGGAGAAAAATGGATCCGAAACTTTGAATCCTCTGGACGCTAGTGACAAAAGGTAATTGACAACTTTTAGACCGCATCGTTCAGAAGTTTAAAATGCGGATGTTGGTAAAACCCGTGACGATCGAACATCCGTGACGGTCAAAATGGGTAAAACCCGTGACCGTACAGTCCGTGACATATACGTGACGGATCCGTGACAAATCTCCGTGACGGCCTAGCTATAATCCGTGATGGATGGAGACTAAATTTGCTTTAAAAACCTTAGTTTTTGCTGAAATCCGTGACGGCCTAGCTATAATCCGTGACGGATGGAGACTAAATTTGCTTTAAAAACCTAAGTTTTCATTGAAAATCCGTGACGGCTTAGTGATAATCCGTGACGGATGAAGGCCAAATTCGCTTTAAAAACCTGACTAGTAAATATTCGCTTGACGTGACAGCCACGTGACAGATCCGTGACGCTTCCGTGATGGTTGTCACACTTTGACCGTCACGGATGATGACCGTCACGGGTTTTACCATTGAATTGAATTTGGTGTGTTGATTTTCGAAGGTTTGCCCTGTTCCGACGATGCTTAGATGCCGAGATGAAGGATGGCGTTCGAGAAGGGCTTGACATTAAGTGCAAGAAAGAGGAGAAGGAGTTTGTGAGCGAGCAAGAAGAAGCAACATTCTGAGAGAAGAAATTGCTGGGAACTACGTCAGCTAAGTCGTTATTGAAAACGATCTATTTCTACAACGGAAAAGTTGAAAGAATAATATGTTGCCCCATTGTTGTTGTAAGTAATGATTGAAGCGGCAAATATACTGTATTTAGTATTAAGACTGATTAAAATTCAAGTTTCTTGATCAGTTTTTGAACTAATCGAATGTGTCTTGATCGGTATGTTGATTGGGTATCAAAATACATGCACCTGACTCAAATGATGCAAGCTGATTGGGTCATCAGGACATGAATAATTAATAAGCTTAAGAAAGAATACGAAAAACAACTTACTCGATGGCTGTTATCTACTTTTTGAGGAGTATCTGTAAGAAAAAAACATGTCTCTCTCTCCTAAAGCCGTAGCGAGAAATAAGCCGAAGTTTTGAAGAAATTCAACGAGGAGGTAAGCTTGTCAAGAACTTCAAAACATTTTGAATGAATATTAAAACTATCATTGAATTCTGCTTTTGTATGATGTAGAGATCTCGGATGATATTATCCTCCGGATGATATCTTCGATCTGTATAATTCTTCACATCATACTCAGCCCCATTCAATAATTGCTAAATAAATAGATTTAGCCGGGCTTGCAAAGACTCCGATCCCCTCACCCCCTCCCGCAGAGTCTGTGCGGGTGTTGTAACGCTTGCAAGTTCACTTGACTATCAAAGAAAAAAGGTTGCCTATGTTGTTTAATATGCTGCGCTCGCGCACGCGCGTGGAGCTCCACTATGAATCATTTTACCGAATCTATTTTAATGGTTAATTTGGTTTCGGTTGCAGGACGTTTTCGATACGCAAGTCTGCGAGAAA
>BLFN01000485.1:877665-880165 GCA_014634225.1 Acropora yongei
TATGCGCATTAGTTCAAAGACTCAACATCGAAGACAATGGACTACGAGAAGACCATTGGGATCAACTACATACCAAACACAGTCTTTAGATCACAAGATCCCTTTGTAGTGGCCTCTGTGCATGCGCCAAACGCATACAACACGCAGCCGTATAAAATTGTAAGGTGAATCATCTTTTATCAGCCTTTAAGGAATAGGTCCCGCACAGACAATATTTCTTAAACTGAAAGAGCAAATAAAGAACAACACTTCTCTCGAAAAAGCAATCATGGGTAAAGAAGAAGGGAGGCCAGGAGAGCAGGTTTTAACTGTAAGTTGAGCAAATATAGAAAAATAGAAAGTCTGTATTAAGTTAAACTTTGTTAGCCAAACAAGTAAATGTGGAACAGCTTGTTCCAAATAAGAGAGCCTAAAAAAGAATTTAGTTAAAAGAAGCCTTTTAATATATTTTCACCACCGAATTCGATCAGTTCACATTTCGTTGATGATAATCTCTCCTTCAGAAATTGCTATCTAATGAACATTACTCACAAAGCTGAAATCCTCAAACGACCATCTGCTTCCAGAACCGAACTCACGGACCTCGCTGATTGTAACAAATCGTATTAGCTAGTAAATCTTTTACGTTACGTTTCAACAATTTGGTTGTTTTCGACAAACCAGATTTGCTACCGAAAGTTTCGAAACCTGCAGACAATCCTCTGTACGTAATGACGTTTCAAGGAACGCCTTTAGATAGGTACCCCTGGATTTCTAGATATGCGCTTTTCGGGAAGTTGAGATTCGAGATTTGTCGCACATCATCAAAAGAAAATCCATTTTCATGGAAAAACAGAAAAAATTCAACCTAAAACATACCTGCTATAGACGTGCTCAATTGCACACTTCAGACGACAAATCTCAAGGAATTCCCAACATCTCCTTTATAGATGATTACTCTTTCAAAGTTCCGATATTTTAAATCAGTTGTAGTTTACATAAGATTAACAGCTGAATAAAGTGGGATGGTAACGGTGCCCAAATTCATTATCAAGAAAAGCCTTAAATGCCAAGTCCATATGTTAGGTTCCCTTTGCTCACTAACTTGATTAGTTCGATCGAAATTCTGGATTTCGAACAAAAAGTTATACATGATGGAGCTCGACTCATTTGACGAGAACTGCGGAACTCGAACACCACACCGACAAATCACCAACGACCCTGCGCGGTCTTAACTTTTTCCGGGTGCGTGTGTTGGAACGACTTTTTGCTGTAAACGTGAGATGGTTCACTGACTTAATAAAGGCTTGAAAAGCGTGAAATTATTGTCGCGTAATTTATTAGCGGTATATTTCTACAATAACAAGAATTTTTTTTGTTTCACTGAGATCGCAAAATACGGAGACGCACGAAAACAGCAGACAATAAATTGCGGGGTGAGAGATGTTTAACGCTTGCATTAGCTGCAACCCTTGAGCATGCAGAGTTAACTCTAAACTTTAAACCAAACGAGCGATAGATGAAGCAATTTCAGTTGGTACGACAGACGTTCTCACACGTTCCTTGTCGGGTATTACCGTGACACTAGGCAATGTTTCCTGAAACTCGTCTCGCTTTCAATGATAATACATGAGGTAAGATGAGAGACAACGCGCCATCCTTCCATCTACTTCATTGCTGTTAACGTGTAGAGTTCTTCAGAATCTGTTGGGCTATGAGACACTCACGGAATCGTCTCTCAATGTTATGCACGAGCGCCTAGTGCGGTTTTGAAATTTCTCGTTCATTGTTTGTGAACTCGTTCAGGAAAATCCCGATAATTCACTCGCTCAGTGCGTTTACATGTAAGTATCCGGCAAGCCCGAGTAGAATAATAGTTTTATTAAAAAGTCCAGAATCCACAACTCTTCCATGATGATTTGATTCCGGTCTAATACAGCTTTTGTCGGCCATTTTTTCAGAGCTGCAAAAATGTTTTCAGCTCGCTTTATTGCAGACGCGTTCCTGGACCATATTAGCTACAGCATAGATATGAACTGATAGCCTGTGTCCGGCAAGTTAATGAAAACGCTGGAAATCTGATATCCGTTCAGTTTTTAATAAAACTGGTTCCCGGGTACCCGGAGAAATTGTGATTTCCTGTAGTTTAATACAACAGTGGACATTTCAGGTGTCTGGGCTTATTAATCAGTGCCTCGTTGAATAAGGTTAGATATTCGAGCCGAATTTTCCGAAACATTGGTAAAAAGCAATTGTTTGTTAATTAGTCAAATCTCGCTTTAGCTAAAGCTTTTACTTTACAAAATGTACTGACTTAACATCAATCATGCTGCACAGATAAATTCAAACGTCTGATTAAAGAGGTTATCTAGTCCATTAATCTAAACACGGCATTCATGGAAAGCAGCTTTTACTTTATGATATTTGAGAAGGTAGTTAATGTAGTTCACATAGTTTTATCTATGCTTAGTTTTAAATTTTTTATTGTATATATGGTTTTTATATTGCTGATGAATTTTAC
>BLFN01000485.1:976141-980101 GCA_014634225.1 Acropora yongei
TTCAATAGATGTGTATTATTTCTTAAATCAAACCAAAAATCTCAACCCGTTAACTTGTCTGGGAATGAAATCTGGGACACGATGGTGAAAGGCAACTGATCTTATCAGTGCAAAGACTTCTTGATATGTTTTCACTTGATAAATAGTTTTAAGACAAAATTAATAACTTGTTTGAATTTATCCAACTCACCTTGAGAGAAAACTTTCCTTGGCAGCCTGTATCTTCAAATAACAACCTTTCCACCTTGTGTTACTTAGAATGGAGGTACCTGTAAAAGAATGCAAAAATGAATTTTCCAAAAAGATGTTCATATCAAGATTGAGCTATTTTTGAAGGCTTTAAAGAGGTAAGCAACCCATTTAAGTTCACGCACGGGCTTATACCCTTTTATGAGGCATAACCCAACTAAAAACCTTACTACTGCGTGACAATGGTACTTCACCATGCATGGATTGCTATTCTCTCGCAGGGTGTCGCACGCAATTATGCCCCCGAGTGAAGACACATGGCAAGAAGTGAAATTTCTCATCTAAGGAAAAGACAAAACATTCTCATAATCTCAGATCTTCTGCCTCTAACAAATTTTTGTGTGTGTAAGAATGAAATTATTCATCCACAAGACTTGAGCAAGACTGTGGAATGAGATGCCAGCCAGACTCCAAATACTCCCCAAAGCTATATTCAAAAAGAAGCTTCAAGCAATATCGCTTATTATTTTGGAATCTGAAGATTCATCATAGGTTTTAAATTTAGAAACCTCCCTGCTGGCCCTTGTATTGTCACAGGGCACCTACCAACTTTTGCTGGCATCAGTTCCTGAACTCATCGATGGGCATTCAATAATCTATCACAGTGTATCTAGATAAATCTGTCTTTCAGTCATCTCTCTTAGTGCTTAAGCAGTTACACGTTTTCCATTACTACCCTGGACTGCCTCGAACAACTCTAGCTGCTACAGTACCTGCAGGCCAAGGTTTTACATTATTATGGAATATTATTGAATGTTAGTCAAGTGTTAGTCAAGTCTATTTCTGTTTCTGACATGATGAATGGACAAAAATTAACCTAAATGCCTAACCTATCACCATGAATCGTAATGTCTTATCCAGTGTTTTCAAAAGGTTTTGAAGTAGATGTTGGGTCTTGGGAACTAGACATTACAGGAGTAAAATCGCAGCAGCATTTTGTAGAGACCGGTTGCAATTGGATAAATTAAATAAAATGCAACAGCTGATGGCTTATTTTGAAAAAACTCATCTAAAATACCCCAAGACATCCAAAACCAATCTTTCGTCCACTGTGCCTCCTTAAAATATGAATAGAAAACACAAAGAAACATGAAGCAGCATTATCAAAATATGGAAAGCCCCAAATGAAATAGTGACTTACATCTTCGAAAGTCAGTTTCTGTTTGCTTTATATTCAGGAAAGCAAATGTCTTCAAAGAACGACCTGTTGAAAATAAGAATGACAATCTTTTTTTAAGAAACAGTATTACTATAATATCCTCGCATTCTTGATGCTATTTTGTCTGCCACACAATGCAAAAGCACTTTATTTGACAATAAGCCATCACCATAGTACATGTTAACATGAAATAGTGGGGTATAGACTGTATTCATAAATGGCAGGCAAGAAGTTATGCTTTTGTCTTTGTGCTAATCATCCTCTCTAGCCTCACTTTGAGGCAAAGAATTTTTTTGAATTTTGTTCATGCTGATGAGGCAAGTGAGGATTACTAGAATCAAAACAAAAGAATAATAAATTAGCCACCATTTATGAATACAGTCTATAAGACTGGAAATACCAGTATTGCTGTGGGTTTGCGTTAAGAACCAACTGGCCGGTACAGTAACTGTAGTTTGACAAAAACTAGAACCACTACGTGGAACTTAACAGGGCCCAGTGGGATATGAGATTGCATGAATATAATGAATTCTGCTCGGTTGACGAGCACGTCTAGATCGCCGTGTAGCAGGGTTTTAAGATGATATAAAGTTAGCTTTGGTAAGTGTTTGCTTTGATTCTCAATAAATTTCACGATGGAAGGTTCACTCTTAAGTAATCGCTCGTAAATTTGTCTCTCCAAATATGCACTCTTAAATTTTTGCTCATAAACTAGTGCATCGTAGAAGTTGGGGAACATGTCGTTCCCCAAAAAGCTATAATCTTTCTCTTGACTGTCCTCCATGCTTCGTGCTTTTCAAAATGGCGGATAAGATTTCAATGAGCCAGCAAGCACTCCCAAAAGTAACTCCCTAACAATGTAACGTTGAAAAAACGAACCGTCTGCAATTTATGACCGGTGCCAGCCTTCGGCTGGGCCCTGGTAATAAGTAACACATTGGCGACAACTTACAAGGTGATTTCTCTATCTATCTATCTATCTATCTGTCTGTCTGTCTGAGATCACTAGTCTGTGTGTATATACTAAAACAATAGTATTCTTCTTTTCAATCTTAGTGAATAGCCGCAGAATATTTCACTTGCCGCTTTAGGCCGTAGTAATAATATTCTGCCCCTATTCAACTCAATTTCAAAGTACAAAAATTATTATTGTTAATTCTTAATTCACTTACCTTCATCATCGGCTCTGCGAACAATTTGAACAGATGATACAGTCCCAAAAGGTGCGAAACGGGCTCTGAAAGACATAAAAGTACACTTAAGGTGAAGGAAAATGATTCAAATGCTTTCTTTAATGAAACCTGAAAAGTGAATAGTTGTCTTTCCCTCCTTTTCCCTTAGTGCAGCAAATGGGATTAAAAATCCCTCTTATTTCTAGTATTATAACAGTATTCGTTGACAAGCTACTGCAATAATTATTACTATAGTGTGTGAACAAGGTGCCCATCTCCAAATTTGATCTAGGACCAATAATTTGTTTTTATAACACCCGTTATTAAAAGTGCTGTAGAACTGGAGATTTTAGTCCCCAGATTGATGGCCCTAGGGAAGAGGTTAGAGTGTAATGCCTATATTATCTCCTATTTTGTTAATTCAAATATAATAATCAGCCCATCAGTACCCGCATATTTATATAAGGTTCATCTGGAAACTAGAAAAGGTCAGGATAAATGATACAAAAATAGGGACCAAACATTTTATCTGGCAACCCAAATCTTGGAATTCATTACAAGTCATGGCACGGATTAAGACAAAAACACAGTTTACAGGAAGACAAGCCAACAAAACAGTTAAAGCATCCTGCCTTGAGAAATGCATTGATGGATAATCTTTAAGAAAAAAAGTAAATCAATTCTAGAAAACTACTAATTTGTATCAACTTTGTAATTTCTCACACGCACGGTGGTACAGTAATTTCAGGCCTTGATCAACTCGTTTGATACAAAGTTCCATCAAGTACATATACCATAAGAATATTTAAGGCTGCTATCAAAGGTTGTAAGCACAAGCTGCAAACAACAGCTGTTCTCATAATAAACTCTTTTTTCGCTGTTATGCTTCCCGGCCCTGCTGATGTGCAACTAGCAAAGCAATGTGAGAATTAGTTGGTAATAAAATGTTGATATGTACCTCAAATCCTCTTCTTTGATATCACTAGACAGTCCACCAACGAACAATCTCTTCGTTTCCATCTCAACTCCAATGATTTTCCCAAATACTGACCAAAATACTTCAGAAACGAACGTCGAAATGAAAAACACGTGGATTGAACTCCCCTACCAAGCTCTTCCTACTGATACCACTGAAGAATAAACCTGTAATTCTCAAAATATACCGACAGAAATATCTCTAACCCTAGCCCTATACTGCTAGTTGTGAACACCAAGTAGAAACAACAACAAAGGTTTTCGAGATGAAAAAAAAAAAATTCCTCGTAGAGTCGTCCGCCATTTTCGATTGCTCTTTATGAAGAAAGTTGGTGTCTAGTTCCTAGTGCTGGGGCGTCCAATTACGACGGGGAGCTAGTGGGATATCAGAAAACTGGGAATAAA
>BLFN01000485.1:1123699-1126199 GCA_014634225.1 Acropora yongei
AGCAAGACCGGTCTACTGGTGATGCAGTAACCCTATAAAATTCTTGATTTTTGTTATTCTAGTCGTTTTGAGACACAGTAATCTAGTAAACAGAAATCATTCATACGTCGCCATGATTTGTCGGTGTACCCTCCAAAAATATAGCTGCCGACTTTAATAATGGTCACGGTAGGTCCCTTTCCATCGCATCTCCTGTGAAATGTCTGTGAACTCCAACCATGAGTGGAAGCTCTCCAGCAAAGTGCCCAATAACTTTTCAACGAGTTCCGTAGGTGAGGTAAAAGCCAATTATTAAGTTGCGAAATTTTGCTGGTGTCTCTGGATAAAATGCGGGAGTCATCTAGTCCATCTGCAAGAAAGGAAACAAAAACAATAACCATTCGCTGCGAAATGACACATCGAGCGCCTTTCCCGAAGCTATTTTTGTTTTTGGACATATCCTGTACGACATCTTTTAGATGTCATTGAAAAATCAATTCTTGTATCGTTTAGGTTAATTTCAGTGCCTCATTAGTAATAAATTGACGTCACAACGTACAATCGCTTAAATTAGAAAAGGGTGCTCAACTTCCATCTTTATCATCTTAGGTTAGTTGGGGGGGGGAAGGAGATGTATCGAAAACTATCACGAGTGAGATTGTTAAACTTCACTAACAATGAAAATAATAGGGACAATATTTATGGTAGAGAAATATTGCTAATCACACAAGAAGACTTGAACCAAGAAAAGTGACACCTTCAGGCGAACCCTTAGCTATCGAGCCCTTGAATTGGAAACATCTGTTACGCCGTTTAGTTGTCAACAAAATTGAGGAATTGCGGGCGCATAGCGATCTTGTTCTTGTGATGACTCACTGTAATGGCGAAAATGGCCCCCTCTCTTATTTTTGGCGTCCGCTGTGTCATTGTATTGCTGGCTACAGTGAAAATTTGTCAAAGAAAACTTGTTCACACCGGCAAACAAGACTTGTCAAGGCAAAATTCGTCAAAGAAAACTTGTCGTTCATACATATGAACATTGTCCGAATGCCACTTGTCAAGGATAAATTGCTCGTGTGTAACTGGTTTTACTACCCCGATTTCTTCTCAACCTATGAGTAAATTGTTAGATACCATTCGTTCGATGACAACTTTGTAAAAGAAAGTAGATACATAAATAAATAAAAGAATGAATGAGTAAGGCTTACGATGCATGTAACACGTTGTGCCGTTGCCGTAGTAACGCACACTTGCGTTACATTGGCAGGAGAATGAACCGACCGAGTTGATGCAGATAGCATTTGCGTCGCAATCATGCATGTTTAAGGTGCATTCGTCAAAATCTGAAAAGCAACAAATATAGATAGCACGCAATGATATATTTTTTTTCAAGAGTATAGCACCCCAAAATCTTTCAAACTAAGAGATTAAGTGCGTAATGTTGGACAAATGTAATGTTTAGCTATCGAAATATGAATTCCTTATGTAAAATTATCATGGCATAATCCACGGCATAGAAACGTCGTCATCTTTAGTTTTTAAGGCATTTGCTTTCACCAGAAGAGCTGTAATTATTGTGAGACGAGTCCAGCAGTTTCAAGTTTAAAACTCAAACTCTCAGTTAGACGAAGTAATTTAATACTATGATATTGGACCCGTTTGGGTTCGAACCGTCGACCTGTAAATGCCCTATCTATGTTCTTGTTAGAGTCAGCAGGTCTTGATCGGATGGTACCTTTACAAGTGCGTCCATCTCCAGTGTAGCCCCTGTCACAGGTGCATATGTATGATCCGTCGAAATTGTGACACGTAGCGTTGCTATCACACTGGTGAGAACATTCGTCGATATCTGGGAAAACAAAAAAAATCGCTTTCATGAGAGTTACATCGCAGAGTGTAAAGACGTAGCAAAATTATTAAAAAAAGTCCAGGTAGAGATCAACCAGATTCAGAAAACCGGTATCAACTTTGGTATCAAACGAGTCCATAAGGGTCAAAAGGCTGACTGATGATTCGAGCGTAAGCTCATTCGCTCTGATGAAGGGCCAACGCTCGAAACTTCATCTTGGTAATTTAATCGGAAAGTGACGACGAAGGGTAACGCTCCAAACGTCATCGTCGTAATCTAATCGGAAAGTGACGAAGAAGAGCTAACGCTGGAAACGTCATCTTGGTAATTTAATGGAAAAGTGACGACGAAGGGTAATGCTCTAAACGTCATCTTCGTAATCTAATCGGAACGTGGAGACAAAGGGTTAACGATCGAAACGTCATCTTCGTAATCTAATCGGAAGGTGAAGACAAAGGGCTAGCGCTCGAAAAGTCAGCTACGTACGCAATCTTTTTATGGTGGAAACTTAACCCTTACCAGCTTGTTAGCTACCAAAATCGCAATGTTTCACTGCCCAACTTGGAATTGCGGTTGGTGCGTCGAACTTTTGATTTGAAAGTCGGCTCTGTCCTCCTCTTGTTTATTTGGACAAGAAACTTCACTCAAACTTTTCTCTGTCCATCCAGGTGT
>BLFN01000485.1:1277013-1285529 GCA_014634225.1 Acropora yongei
ATGTTATGATTTCAGTTTAAGTTCCTTTCTATTCTATAATTAAAAGATTCCAAATTAATAAAAACGAAATCGGATAAAAATCAAAAAGAAAATTTGAGCTATGATTGTTGACTAAAAGCACTTTAGAGCAACGAAATCTTCAAGACCTTTTTAAAAATTGTTAAGATTTTTGATGGTCTTATTGATAAGGGTAGTTCGTTCCATAGTTTTGGACCAGCGGCCGAAAAACCTGCGATGTCTTCCTTATGTCTTCCAAAAATGTCTTTGGGATGCTCAAGAGTATTTGTGAAGAGGAGCGTATTGGACGAGAACCGGTACTATGATGTAAACGGTCAGCAGAAGCTAAATTAATTCGTTCAGACCTTTGTAGGCCAACAGGAGAACTTTGAAAATGAATCTATTTTATCTGGTAATCAGTAAAGCTTATGTAGAACGGGAGTCAATATGAACAGTTTTCTTCGTGAAAGTAACAATTCTTGCAGCGGCATTTTATATCATCCTTAGGATACCATTCAATGCAAACAATCACTTGACCTTTCACACCAAATCTTAGCGCTAGTCTTGACAACAGTATGGAGTGATCAACTGCGTCAAAGGTTGCTGATAGGTCTATCAAGAGCAGCACTATAGAACCACAACAGCGCGTAGGATATCGTTCTGAACTTCAACCAAAGCAGCTTCTGTTGAATGGAAGACTTTATAAGCAGATTGAAACATCTCATCCATGTGGCAATTGATTATGTAGTTCTTGAGTTGAACAGCCACAGGCTTCTTGATGATCTTGGAGATAAAGCTTAGATCTGTTACTGCTCGAAAATTAGAGAACTGATTGCGATCACCATCAAACAACGATTTTGCCATAGTAGCTATAGATAGCTAGTGACATGTTGACAATCCCTGTTATAGCTGCAAGTGACATACGAAAGCAACACTTAAAAACTGTGGATGGAACTAAACGGCATGACTTAGTAGAAGGTTTACCAGCACATTAATCTGATCTTTCGTAACTTACATAAATGTCGCAAATACAGAAAATCTGTGAGCTTTCAATAAAAGGTTCCAGAGCAGGATGTTCATTCATCTCAACTTTTCTTAGGGAGAGAGACTGATGGATCCTCTCAATCTTTGCTGTAAAACAGTCAGCAAATGAGTTGGCGAATGTTGTGTTGTTGTGAGAGGCAGGTATATCCCAACTCATCACTTGTGTAAAAGTTTATTTACAGCATTAAATAATATTTTCTGCTCCGATAATGCTGTTTAATAGTTCTTGTTTAGTGTTCAGACTTTAAAGAAACAACGAGAGAGATAACCACACCACATGGACAGACGTAATGTTGACGATCAGATTGGAATCTTGTTGAACGCCACTTACGTTCAAGTGCTTTATTGAGAGTGCGAAATAACATTGTGAAAAGAGTAAAAATCAAACTTTAACCTTCAAGATCAGCATCTTCTGCAGCACAATATTAAGTGAAAAAACACTAATGCTGTAAATAACAAGGGAATTTATACCTTTCCGTCTTTGCTATCACGATATGCTATATTTGCTATCACGATATGCTATATTTTATTCTCAAAGATATGGCTTTATAGTTATTATATGGGCCTTTCAATCAAGTCAATAAATCTTATAATTAAATACGGTAAAAACTCTTACAAGTTAATTCTCCATTACAATAAATTCGAATAAATATGTCAACTATAACATGTATCTTCGCATCAGTGTCAAACACTTAACAAGACGGCCTTCTCTTGACAAAAAACGTGTATTCAATTTAGTGGCTCTAATGAAAGCGTTGCCTAAGATTCTAAGGTTCTACACTATAGATCAACTTTACATGGTCACTGTCAACAATCTTGCTTCTTCTGGAAAGTATCTAGTTCTAAGTAAAGGAATAGCAAGTACAGAATACGTGTTCAGTTTTAAGACGAAGTTTGAGCCTTTGCTTTCACTTGCACGAAGCAGGGATGACAAGAGAGTGCAGCCTTGAAAGACAAGAAGATCCTTCTCAAGCAAAGTTATGGCTTGCTTTTTGACAAAAAGATCAATGACTGTTTTTCCTCGGTTTCCAAGCGAATACTAACAACAACCCAGTAATTTACTTGTCATAGCCGTTAAACGATGTGCATGGAGTCGTCGATTTGTTACACGATGTGCAGTAGCTTTTGAAATAAAGAGTCGAATAGGTATAATGTCCTACTTGGAGCTTCAATGATAGTTTCACGAAGAGAAGTGAACTGCTAGAAATTAAAACTGAGTTCCATTGAATAATATATCTGACATATATTTTACAAACAATGGTAGTTTTTCTGAGCTAGTAGACAAATTTCTACTTTGTTCGCGATGTAAGAAAAAAGGCAGCTTTAAAGTTGCTGTTCGTTTGCTGTCAAAGTTCGGAAGGAATTCCAACATCGAACAAAACATCGTCAGCTAACAACCAAACTGATTCTCTCCCGATCACTAGAACCATTCTTGTAACCATGAAGCTGTTGGCAAAGTAAAAAATTCGCCTGTTACCATCTTCCCTTGTCAATACTTCCACTTCTTGACGCGTCGCGTTTGCAAAGATAACAATAGTCCATCGTTAAGACTGCGCCATTGCAGAATTAGAAATATGTTTCCGAAAATCCTCTATTCTTTTTTTAAAATATGTTAGAAAATGTCCTCACTATCTCGAAATATAAGTTCGTTTCCTTTTTCAATGTCCCAAAAATGACAGGACATTTACCTTGGTCATGTACTTTGCTAAAATGGCTAGATGGCTCATTGCTCATGCTCAATTGTGCTCGAACGGCCTGGACGCTAGCGTACGAAGTTTTTAGAATCACCAGTCAGTACAAAGGTACGTAACGTTCTCAGAGAAAGGATTTTTTAAGACCATGAAAGACGGAAATCGTGAGAAAAGGAAGAAGATTCGGACCAGAAGTTTGTGGCTTGATAGGTTGTGCATTAACAGAAGACCAACCCGACGCAAAAACAAACAATCTAATGTGAACGAAACGTTGAATGAAGTTCCCTAGCAATGGGCGAAAAGATTGCAGAGTTCCAAGTAGGAATCGAACCCACGTCCTCCGTAACGCTGCTCGGATCCTCCAACCATGCAGCTTCGAGAATTCCTTCACTGACATCATTCATTCAAGGATTCGTTCAACGCCATGCTATCCATCATGTGAAAGAAACTGTTTTCAGTCTAGCATATTGCGCGAAAAAGGAAAAGAAAAGAAAACGACGGTGTTTTTCTTTTCTCCTTCAGAATGCTCACTAGATCCCAGCCTTTTTTCGGGTTGTTATGTATCGTCCTCCAACCAGTAAGTTTAAAATTCAAAGAGGAAATTATGGTCAAAGTATCCCAAACTATACAACAGTCGGCTTGACCATTGTAATCGCGTGACAATGTTTTGATCAAAAATGAAATGTTACTGCGTGACTTGAGGTCGGAATGAAAGAGAAATTGAATAAAACTGAAACGTCATGCAGTTAAGAACTTCCACAGAAGAAGAATATCCTGATGATTGCAGACCTTTATACTTTTCTTCCAAATTCAAATTTCTGTGGTCAAGTATTACTGGGCAACTAGTTCTAGTTGTCATGGTCAAGTTTAGTTTGTTTGCAAACGAAAATATTTTGAGAAACCAGTTGAAACAGGAATTTAAGGAAAGAATTAGACATTTCTATCGATCTTTCTTGAAAGTTATGAGAAAATTTCTAAACCATCCATTCTTAAAGGGTACCGGTGGGATTTTATCAAACCGACCGTCGCAAACACATTAGACTTTATAAATCCATTGTATAACCATTAACTAAAACAACACCCAACTAACTTGTGAGAATTTAGCTAAAGCGCCAGGAAATCAGCCTCGAATTAATTTAAAGCCATCTCTTTAAAGTCCTTTCTCCTGATGTCAATGTTGCGTAAGTTTGCATTGAGCATTCATTTTGGAAACATTACTTTCAATTAGCGCCCAGGCCGTTCGACCACAAATGTGCATGGCGAATTAGCCACTTTAGCAATGCTCTTGACCAGAGCAAATGTCCCAGCCGAAGGGGCAATTTTTTGGTACATGTGAAAAAAAGGAAGTATAAAAGATTTAGTGATATTTGAAACATTTTTCAACACATTTAAAAAAAAAAAGGATCGAGAATTTCCGGAAACATATTTAGGTGATTTCACTTGATATCTATGCTCGGGGGTATGTCAGGTCAGCCTGGGGATAATGACTGATCAGTGAAGTAGAAAATAGTTCTTAGAAAATATTGGAAATTCTAACTTTGTGATTTTTTCTACGGTTAACGTCAATTTTGCTGGAAGTAATATCATTCATTCTGGCATTCCAGTTGTAAATGATACAGCTTCTTATGTTAAGAAATGATAGGTCTTTCGTTATTGCTTTTATGGTGGATTGAAACGAATTCATGTCGGCATAAGAAGACAACGGAAATTAGAAGTTAACTTGGGGGTTTCCCTGGTCATTTCTTGAAAAAAAAACCAATTAACGAAAAAATGTATACCATTCTTCAAATAGCGCTTATGTTGATAAGCATTTCATTTGTTTCCTTGGCCTTGGGTTAAGGAACTAGTGAAAGATTTTCAAAGTAAGTTATTCCATCTTTCGTAAAGCATTGCAGTATTTTTTAAGATGGATGTTTGTGGAAAAAGGTCGGAATTCATTTTATTACAAATCGTCTGGACTGAAAATTTTTGGCTGCCAAAAATTACCAGGTATGTTTTTCTTGTGGATAAAGTGTAATTTAACGAAACTCAGAGAGATAGGTACAGAGGATAGAGGTTTGTTTAGTGTTACAGTAATTGGTGTTGAGGGTTTTCTACACTGATTTTAGCAAATTTACTTGAAGTTCGAACATCGAAAATAATACGGAAAGTATGCATTGCGCCTGAGCACAAATATCATGTAGATTTGCCAGAACAAGCTGTGTCACTTAAACTGGAATGCCAAAATGAATGGTATTACTTCCAGCGACATTGGCATTGACCATTAAAAAAGTCACAAAAGTTTTTTTAGAATATCCAATATTTCTGAATTTTTTTTTCTGCCTCACTGATTTGTCACCATCAGGCTGGCGTGCGCCTGGGCATGTAAAGTAGCTGCGACAAAGGCCTGAACGAGACTCGAATCGTTGACCTCTGGGATGATTTATCGGAAATTTCAAATTGCTTTCTTCATCTCTAAGGTTATTGTCCGTCTGAAACTCTCTAGCAAATTGCTTGCGGAATTTCCTCAAAAAAGCTCTAAAATTATTTTAGAAATATCTAAAATTCTCCATGCAAAAACTCTCTAAAATTTCCGAAAATTTTTTAAAAAATTTAGTTTCAAGTCTTTTCTTGGTTGAAATCTGTAGTTCGTAATTAGGCTTGTCATTCCTAGGCTAGAGACGCTTCGTTGATTCCGCCTTTGTCCACCCCTGCTGACATTGATTTTTCTTCCTCGACAAATCACTTCTATCGGGTGGTCTTCAGCGTTATGGCAGCGAAACAACTTATTTCTCCCTCTATTGACGAAAATTTTGTACTCAGTGAAGGTACAATTTTTGTTTTTCACATGTGAAGATATCAAGGTTGACATGACTCAGCAAATAGGAATATCGCATTTTTGTTATACCAATGAAGACTTAATGCTTCAATATTCAGAATGCAGATAAAGGCCACCTATTTTCAAACCATCAGCTCTAAAAACAATGCTTTATCGGATTTTCAAAACGATCTCTGCATGCACATTCAACATTAAAATAACAAATTTAAAGCATTTTGTCAACTGAAACCATCGGATGTGCGAAAATTAAAAAATCTTGATCAGAAGTGTCTCACCTCCATTACCGGCACAAGAAGCATTTATGCATCCAAGGCTTAGGCACACATATCCGGATATTTTTAAAGATCTTTAGAGCGTTTTGGGACATTAAGAAAGTTTCATGATATTTGCAGATATCTGTGATTTTTTTTTTAATTCTATGATTCGGTAATCTTGAGAGGGCTTTAATCCTTATTTTGTATCCATTTATTTCAGTGGTTTCGTCCCTGAATAATATATCCCATTACTGTGTAGCAGTACTGAACAAGATGGCCCAATTTTAACCGTCCATGTTTTGATGTACCGTGTTGCCAATAAAGAACAGGCTTTTGTTGAAATTGGGTCATTTGTAGGAAACGAATTTTTTTTCAACATTTTAAAACTTCACTAATTAAGAACACATATATAAATATCATGTTTATATAATCGCAGTTTTCTAGCAGTGAACAAATGTCTTTTGAGATGTCTGAAGAAGAGCGGTTTGAGTTAGAGAAAAGTCTTGGTCCAGTGTGATGTTTAAGTCCCCTCAAACGTGATTCAACGACTCAACTGAACATTAATACAAGAGCAAAGAAGTTTTCTGAGCGAAGGAAATTGCCATTTTCTGCTCATTTGCACGCTTTGAACTACACAGCATTTCGATCTAGAGGAGATGAGTTCATTGATGCATTTTGTTGTAATCGTTGAGTGTTTGGCATAGAAAACGATGGATTTTAAGAAATGACGGGCCTTTCGTTACTGTTTTATGATGAAATGAATTCTATCGGCGTAAGAAGACTTGGAAATTAATTTTCATAACGGGGTCCTCCCGTGACAGTATAACCCCCCGGGGCATAACAGGGGTTTTCACCTCGTTTTCGCTTGACTTGGGCGCCTTGGTTTTTGGGAAATACACCTTTTTCTCTTCCTTATTTGTGGAAGGCGCGAGGAGGATAGGGGATTTTACTCGTGTTTCTGGACCTATTTCAGAAGAGTGGGTTCCAGTCACACCTTCACAGAAAACATAGAGGCTCAAGAATATCATCGATTACAAATGGTTAAATATCTAATGTAATGGTTTGTATTCTTTTGTCTTGATCTTATTTTTATTTTTTTTTTTTGGTGCAATTAATTTGGGTTACCTGCATCCCATTTTGGTGCTTATGCAGGGGTCAACCAGAAATGCGCGATAAGTGAATAATTTCGTCATGACTTTCGGCCTAGTTTTGTATTATAATTTTGTATTATAATGAAAGAACATTCTTCCATAAGATTCATCTGAAGACTAAGTAGATGCCGTTTGATTATGATGTAATCCAACGCGAACTAGGAGAAGCAATTATACGTTTAAGGAGGCTCGATCGGGATTTTTTGTTGCCATAGTGTTTGTGAAACGATGAAAGATACCAAAGAAGGATATTTCTTAGTGTAGGCAAACTATAAATATCTTTGCAACTCTATTGTTGGGTAATACTTTAAGGGCACCTATGACGTCATATCGGTCACCATATCGGTCGTCATATCGGTCGTCATATCGGTGACGTCATATCTGGTGTGTTGCACGCGCTACTTTTGATAGAAATTTGATTCATTCTGCTGACGCGTGTTTCTTAGTTATGACGTGTGTAGGTTACTCGCGCGCGCAGCTAAAAACCCTTTCGAGACTCCTTAACAAACTGAGATGGCTTTATATTGGTCCAGTGGATTCAATTTATTGTGCTAAGGGATAAAACCCAGTCGAAAGGGTTATTTGAGATGCAAAAACAAGAGTTCAAGACTACACATCTAGCAGCTCTGTGCGAGGTTGTTTATTTAAGCTGATACTTTTCTAAGCAACACCAGTCACGCGACACGCGTAAGCAAACTTCGAATAACTTAGTGATCCATTCGATTTCCTAGAAATATCAGCAGATCACTTCGAATCTTTGAGCCTTATCAATTAAGCATCTTCATACATCCAGTATCCTGTTTTTCTTAGAAGACAGACGCAGAAAGGCTTGTTTTAAATAATCTTTGATTAAAATGGAATATTCATTTTTTTATATATTTCAATTGTTTCGCCTAGCGATTTCCGAGAGTAACAAATCGCCTTCTCCTCTCCTCTGATCACGTTTTCAAACAGAGCAACAAAGCAAGATTTTGTTGAAATATTTACTCTGTGAAACTTTCGAAATTTTTCAGTCAAGCGATCTTTTGAAATTTTCTAGGTTTGTTAAAAGAAGCCTTGTCACTAAAACTCTTTCTAAGAGATTCGCAGTCCGGAGCAAAATTGTCCGGGGTAAGTTATGCTACAAATATTTCCAAAAGGTAACGATGAAGCTTCAGTTCATGTTTTTCAATATCGGATTACCTAAAAATAAAACTGGCTCATGACTTAAAGATAGACGTGGACGATCTGCCCCATACATACAGTCTTGTTCTTTATTAAGTAGCAGAATTATTCAGTAAACCATTACCTCTCCAAATACTCAGCGACTTATGCCAGGATAATTGCAAAAAAAAAGCACAACGACTAATGGTAAAATAACATGTGTGCCATGTTTTATTGTGCTTAAAACGATAAAAAATTCATTTATCATACGCTGTAAAAGAGTCAAAGTGTGAAATTTTCGGATGATATCATTATAGGTCTTGCTCTGCAAGCAATCATCTTGAGCCAGTCACATGTTAGCCAGATACTTGCTAAGATTATATCCTGTACGTAGATGGGCTTCATAAGCTTCCAGCCA
>BLFN01000485.1:1360564-1365564 GCA_014634225.1 Acropora yongei
CAAACTTTCTTTCACTTCGAGTTGTTTGAACGAGATCAACCGTGAGCAAAATGACAAGACACATAAACTGCAAATTTTGTTACAAGAAGAACATTTTTGCTGAAAATTGAAACTTCAAATAATCTCCTACCTTTAATTTGCTCATTTTTCATTTCAAAAATGCAAGATGATACTTATTTTGTGGTTACCGTTAAAATTTAGCTGACGGAAATTTTAGCTGCTACAGTTTTGTGCTAATTAACCCAAGCGTCGTGAAACCTTTTCTGTTATAAAGCAGGCCCGTAGGCTCCCCACTTCCTGGAAATGTCCGTACGGTTGCCTTTTCACACATAAAACATGTCTCGCATGTATAAAAAAATTACTAAACCCTATGTTGTGAAAACGTGACACTAGTCCTGCAAATGTGACGACTGTGGCAAGGAAAGAATAGACGATAATTTTATAATAAGAAGCCCTTGAATCATGACACGATTGTACACTACTCCTGTGGACTTGGACACTGTATTAGCCTGTTATGCTGGGCTACACCCCCGTCGACTTCAACTGGAAAATATTCTGCAGTAACGGTAAGTTTAATTTTGTGTGACACTGTTGACATTAACGGTCCGTTTTAAGCGAAAACGAACCCGCCCAGGCAAAAACCAGCCTACGGGCCTGTAAAGTAGTCGCAAAATTCTAAGACAGGTTGCATGAAACATTACAATACAACCATGCACGCCTTTAGTACTGGAAGAGTGCTATTCGATCAAAACCATAGCTGAAGATGTTAAAACTTCTTTAAGAGTGATTGTTGAGAGCAGACAAAATGTTAGACTTCGCGCTTATTTGTTGAAAAGACACTGAAAGAACCAAGAGACAAAAACAGGTGAAACTTAAAGAAAAAAGGAAGAGAAAAGGTTATACTTTAACTACACTTCGTATTTCATAACTAACTTGTTCGCATTTTTTAACTTTATTACGAAAACAAGACAATTTCGAAATGTTGTCGTTTAAGCTCTAAATTCATGCGAAGCGCACACGGTAGATATCAATATCCCGCCTTTTCTTTTACAAGTAGCCTAAAATGTATAATGCAGGGAACGGTGTTAACCACAATATATTATACTTTAGGAAACCCTATTTAAAACAATTTTCTTGAAACTTTATGTCCCTTGTAATCAAATATATTTCTTTTACCTTGAGCATGTCATTAATATCTTGTCTTTGTTTCGATTAAAGTTGAAAATCAATCCACACAAATTAATCGATAACGGTCGAAACGAGTTTTATTTAATCTGGAACAAAGACTAAATATAATAAACTTGTTTGATTTAGATGGTATTTCCTCTTAGCTGGAGGTCTCAGTGTTAGAACTTGTTTTTCGCCAAAGCTTATGTCATTTCACTTCGCTTGTAAACAAAAAAAAGAGTTCCTGGTATGAAAAAAAAAAAAAAACGGAGCCTGATACTTAATTACGAAAAAAACTTTGGGAAAAGCAGATGAAAAAATTTTTGACGATTATGTATGACATAAATCTTTGATAAAATCAAATAATACTTCAAACCATTACTAATGACAACCACGGCGGTTGCAACAATAGCACTTGAAAACAAAAATGAATCGCATTCTGAATTTGTACCGTTGGCTGGGTGTGTTGTGAAAACAAATCAAATATAACATATAAAGGCAAGACAAACTTGTCACATACCCAATTAAGGCACACAAAATACTTCTCTTCTTAGTATTTAAAAGGATTGTTTTTCTCAGAGATTGAAATGAACCCATGAAACGCAATTTTGAATACTAAAAGCATTGTTCATGACGAGAGGCCCAATTTTTTTTGAAAATCGAAATTGCACTGCTTTGAGACTGCAAAATCTGATAAAAAAAATCATGAACTGATAAAAGTAAATGAAGTAAATCAAATGAAAAGCAATTCCTAAGCATTTAAAGTCCACTTTTTCAAGTTGTTTGTTGTTTTCTTTTAACTTGTCTCGCAATAATGTCGCCCAAAATTTGAGAAGCAAGTTGCACCGCAGATTATTAAAGCTCATACAGCGCCTTCACTTTGTACATGCACATAACCGAAAAACACAATTAAGGAAAAAATAGCCGTCCTCCATTATAACAAAGTTCAGTGTTGGTTGCCCGAGTAAAATTTTGACAAAAACTCAAAACGATTCACCTTGAGACACTCGACTCTCCTAAAACGAGATAGGGCAGTTGTGATTCTGACCAAACAGTTTCAATATTTGGGCTAATATCTTTTTTTTTTTTTTTTAATAAATTAATAAACTATATCAATACCTTTTCTTTATCGATGTAGACTACAAAAGATAACTTTATTTTCGCGATAGCATTTCATCCGCTCAAAAACTAATAAGTCAATTTATCACCAAAGCATATATAGGATCAGAGATCGGCGGGAGTCCCAGAGACAAAATACTTTTGCCTAAAATTACTCAGCAGGGGAACCAAAATATAATACATTATTGTAATTTGGCTTGTTGTTTAAGACAAAAGTCATAAAACCTAACTGAATTCTCAAGTTCCACACCTCCTTAGTTAATCAATTTGTTCGAACAATTGACGCAAAAAGATTTGTTACTTGTGTAAGGTCGGTTTGGGCGAACGTGTTATTTGTAATATAAAAGAGTAAAGTAAATTGCGAATAAGTATAATCAGAAAGTTAACACAATGTCATTTGAGAGGGAGGCCCGTTCAGGGGAGCTGGGCACCGGTCTCTTTTTCATGCAGTGACTGCGGATTAACTTGACATAGTTCATGTATTAGAATCATAACGGAAGCATACCTCCAGGAAAGAATGGGTTGCCTTCTTCGAATGGTCTATGCCCTCTGAAAAGAAAATTCCACATTGAATCGACAAATTCCTCTGATTATGAAATAGCACCGAGCCATAATTCCAGCCCCATCTCCCACAAAATAATCATTCGAAAAAAAAAGACGACGATTTTTGCCCTTCCATTTTAAACACTGGTGAGTTATTCTCGATCAATGCCCCGCACGTTCGCTCGGCTACAACTTGCACAACTTTTGTTGAGAGGAGCTGAAGTTTTAAGACCCTCTGAGTGAGTTGGCATAGAAGCCTAAGGATATGCCCGGTTAATAGCGTAGTATGGGCACTGAATGCTTATATGTTAATGTCTGAAGAAGAAAGGTTGTAGTTATAACAACATTCCCGTGCAAATCTGACGTTTGAAAGAAAACTAACTTAGCTCTAATGTGGACGCCCGTCAACAAAGTCGTACGAGCTTATTATTCACGATTTCTCACCTTTCATCCATTCCCTGAGGGAATTCTCCAGTCGGCGGCATTCCTGGTACCCCTTGGGGACCTGGGACTGGCATTCGACCACGACCTCTACCACGCATGCCCATGCCACCACGAGCGGCAAACGCTTTGATTGAAAAGCAGAGAGAAATATGTGAGTGTGCATTTGTAGAAATGACCCTGGTAAGAAGTAGAAGGAATCGTTAAGCTCAACAAAATCATCCTTTGGTGGACAAAGAAAATGTTCGGGTGCTCACATTGCAAAGAGAAGCGTTTGTTCGATAGTAAGTTTGGGGCGAATAAATTCAATTTTGGTAGATTGCAGTACAAGAGGAAACAAGGTGGACAATCCGAAATAGCGTTATGTTACTAGTACAAACGATCACTAATAAAACCCAACACAAGGAATTTCGTATAATATTTAATTCTGAAATGTAGAGCCTCATGCGGTAAATCGGAACTATAACCTTGAACTTACACTGACTGTGAATGCTGACCGGGTGTCTAAAAGGACAATTGATGAAAACGGACAAAGGTTACGTAGAAAAACGAAACATGATCTGACACTGGAATATTTGATTGTGCCAATCGTCAGTTCATAGATCATTATTCAAATCAATCCTAGTTAAATTTGATAAAGTTTTAAAATCTTTCATAACAGCTACTTTGGCTTAAAATGAATACAAACATAAGCTCTTCAATCGTAACCTTAAAGTGGTATTCATTCTTAAACCAGAGTAGCGTCGTACTATGTCGAATCTAATTAACGTTTTACACTTTTTTCGTTAATTGGGAAGGTTTAATTTTAGTACACGACGACGGCAGCAGCAACCTCACCTGCTGGATCAAAAGGCGGAGGCATCACATCCGGTGGCATTCCCATCTCGGGAGGAAATCCGTGGGGTGGCGGGCCTGCCATCCCAGGCATAGGGGGCATCCCTGGGGGTGGCATCCCGGGAGGTGCACCTTCGGGGCGATGAGTTCCATCTGGGCCCAAGGGTCGAAATGGCGGGGGCATCCCCGGAGGCATAGGGGCGCCGGGTGGAACATGCATGGGCATACCATGGGGTGGTCTTGGTGGGGGGCCCATCGGAGGTTCGGCACGCGGAGGAATGAAAGGAGGGGCACCAGATACAGAGGGCATGTCGTGCGGACCTCCAGGAGGACCTGTCGAAGAATAAACAAAATTGCAGTCATTTTCAACATTTTTTTTTGTTTCTGTTAAACTACCAGAGATTGGTTGAAGACAGACACAACAAAAGCTGTTTATTTATGTTTTCTTGCAAAGGAATACAGGTCTTCAGGGAAAAAAAACAAAAAAACAACAACAAAAGCAAATGAACAAACAAAAATTAGACAAACCTTTTGCGGTTAATTTGCGCTTTGTTCCTTATAAAGCTGTGATGGTCAAGAGGAAGAGCATTTAAAGTCTGCTTTACACGAAAATTGTTGTTTCTTTTTTGGCTGGCTTGCTATGTGTATGAAAATTTCTCCAAAAAATCATGTGTTTTCTAACGCTCAAAATATGCCAATTATAGCTTAAAAAGGAACTTTTTGGGAGCGAAAACTTCCGAATTCTGAACGAAATAAAGTACTTTTTAAGATTTTCAACTATTTCAAATTCTAAAATGCGGCAAACAAAGAAAAAAAAACAAAAATTTTCGTGTCATGCACTTGAAAACAAGCAAAAACTACGGAAGACAAGCAGACATTTTCCTCACCTGGTGGAA
>BLFN01000485.1:1493357-1495857 GCA_014634225.1 Acropora yongei
ATATTACAATCGGTTGAGGGTTTTTTCGTTTGTTTGCTGATTTTTTTTGCTTAAATGAGTAATTGATGATTTGTATTTTCGATAAACCTGCCAGAAAAAGCTTCTACACCTCTTGAAGAACTCTGGGCGTAGATCGTTGACTGTTCTTTCTTGGTTAAAAATAGTAGCATTCACGCACTTCAGTCAGTGGTAATTTTCATAGCCACGTACCGTGTGTTGCGTTTGTTTTGTCTCGACTTGCGCTGTCAAGCGGAGTCGTTGCGTAAGGTAAACCTCAATTTCTTTTTATTCTTTTATGGCAGAACCTTTACGAGAGAAAAATACTTGGATTAATACTCTCCTAATTAGTCAGCAACGAGAAAAAAACAAATTAACTGCACCAGCATTACATTCCCTTTTTACTAACGTCAGACGTTTGGGTAGTGCATTGATGCACTGTTTTGCAATTTTGTTCAATTAGAATAATTATCGATTTGGAAAAATCAATTACCAAAAATGCGTTGTCATTGTTTTTATTCATTTCCTTGAGCATTGTTAAGCAAATTACACGAGGAAATACCCGTCCTGTTGTCTCTTAAAACACGAGACTGGTACTTGCAAGGACACCATTATTTTTTTTTTAGAATCTCGCTAAATGTTAAAGCCCTTAAAGAAGTCTATAGGCACCTGAAGCAGCGACAAATATCCTAAATCTTTGGGGCTTCTGCGCATGCCTGGACGCTGGTCATCGGAGCGACGACTGCGGGCGCGAGATTGCGTCGAAAGGATCATTTGTCGAAATTTGTGTTGCTTAAGAAACTTCAGACTAATGCTCTGAGGACTTACGTCGAGTTTGTCTGTTATATGCCCCTGGAAAAATAGATGTCCGCTGATTTTAGAAATGAAGTGTTTTGTTTATTATCAGTAATTGGCTGTGCGCGGAAGAACTCTTTTCCTCCCACGCTGTTGTGAACCACAAAGTAGCTACACACGTCTTTTGCCAATTTAGCAACACTTTTCCTCACTATTGTTTTTATTGCGAAGTCACCTAATTGATGGTCGTTACCCATGTGAAAAAATTCCAGTTATCCAATTGCATGAGCATAAAAACGGCCGTTTTTACTGTCAATAGTTATTTGCTGGAAAGAGAAGGTTCAGAACAGGAAACTAAAGCTGGGAAGAAAAAAACAGTAAGTTTACATTTATCTAACTGAAAGTGGCCTTGGGAGTGATACTTAGAGGACTCGTTAAATTTCTTGCTGTTAAAACTGGATTGAGACGTCGTATATTTCCTTTGTAATGATAAGAATTGTAACGGACCGGATTTGAAACTTCTGAGGTAACGATTTACAAAGTTGGATTGAAGATTGTTACGTTTCCATGCCAGCTGCGGTTTTCTTTTCTTTTTCTCCTTTTTTCTAAAGAAGGTAGCTGAGGTGCAGCAAAAAACAGTTCTAATTGATTTTATCTCTCAATAAGAGTTAGATCATTACATTTTTTATTGTTATTGTGGCTGTAGGAAAGGATTCTTTCCGGCCTCAATTTTGTCTTATCTGGTGTGGTTAGAGTTGGTTCGCACTTGTAACCAAAGGCCTATTCAGCCCTGATTTTTTTTTCACTTTCGTTAAGGTACAATGAAGACTTTGCATATGCTGATACTGGTGACTGTCGCAGTGTTCCTCTTTGCTGTACCGGTGAGAGAACATTTTTGTTGTTTTTCATTTTCAATGGAATGATCATCAAGTTAAAACAGAAAAGCAAACTCTGATCTAGTAGAGAAAACCACACTTGCTCTAGACCTGTGTCACACACTCCCAGTCTACCTTACATTCATCGACTGCTTTAAGGCAGTCATCTTTAGAGCAGGTCTCGCAATCCCATCTAACATATTGTATCTTCTTTCCATTTTTTCAGAAACACAGCTCAGCTCAGCTTCTTCCCGACAGTAAGATGTTTTGTTTTTGTTACTTCGTCAGTCTTGTTCTCAGAAAGTGTTACGTTTTATTAAATTTTACGGTATTATTATATTTTGCTGGAACAAGACTAAATTTAACTGCCATAAGAAAAACCAAAGTCGGAATAAGACCGCCCGTAACTCCATAGAATTTAAGAAGCAATGCTGGCGTCAGAGAAATACAAAAACGAGAAACATAGCAAAAAAAGGAATAAATGATATACATATATATATCTATATAAATATATCTTACTCGTGAAGTAAACGTCATTGGTAGTACGATTCATGCACGAAAATCATAGTGAATTGATTCGTAATGATTCTAAACGTAGCCAATCAGGAGTACGTACGACAAAGTGCACTGCGAAAGAAAATATTTCGTTCAATTGGCAACGCGTACAATAACATTTTACCAGCGATGAAGAAACATACACGGTAAGGGAATGTCTGACTCTCTACAGCCGTTGCACCAAAACCATACACTTTGAATTTCTAAAGAAACTGTGGTGTTACGTCGTTTTCGTCAGAGCGATTGACCTAGGGGAAAAGCTCGAAAAATCAGCTTCC
>BLFN01000485.1:1544151-1546651 GCA_014634225.1 Acropora yongei
ACAAGTGACGTGCCATTGAAATCAAATACAAGTAAAATATAACTTGGATTTTTCGGTATTCTTTGCCCTAAACTTTTTTGTGAGTTGTATACTTTTCCTTACAAAACTTTTTTTTTCAACCGACTTTATTCATACTTTCGTGTTTGTGGTCAAAAGTACCTATAGTGTAATTTTTCAAAAAGAATTGCTGAGAATACCGAAATCCATTAATATAATTACGATTAAATTTTCTTCGTCAGCGAAATTTTTCTTCCGGAAACGCTCAAGTACAACCTTATACAATTGAGTAAAAGAAAAGATGACAAATATAACCACTTAAGTACTTCTGGCGACACTTTGGCAAAGTTTTTCAACCACATCTCGTAAACTGAGAGTCCAATATTTTCGATGAATCATCTCTGGATAGCATTGACAGATAAAAGGAACATTTTACCACTTTTAACTCATCTCAAATATTTCAATTCCTCTGAAGAGCTTTGTTTTTGAGAATGAATCCAGGCTTTCCAGATAAAACTGCTGCAAACATTGATAGCTACTTTTCGTTTTAAGTGACTGGCATGCCGCCTTTGAACTTATGTTTTCGGCGGGTCAACCGAAGATGACGAAGGTTCGTGCGTAAATTGGGACATTTTTGAAATTATACATTTCCTTTTTACGTTTTAGGGAAAATAGATATTTTGAGCTCCTTAAATAAACTTACTGAAAAATGACATCGCCACACTTAAACTCTGAATTTCAGTTAAATATTATCATTCTATAACACAGTTTATATACACATCGTCGATGACTTTTGACGTTTAACCTGAACTTTAAACACACCTTAAGTTTGCTCAGCACTCGAGAATTTGAAATTGAGATATTGCATCTTTGTTTTAGAGGTGCAGTGGTTAAATAACTTGATGATAATCTGAGGCTAGTTGAAATGAGGACGATTCATGTCTAAATTTCTCAATCTTCAAGTGATACGATCTTCCAGAATAACTCGTGATTTCCTTTTTATATTCAGCGCAATTATTGATTTTAATACAGAGGAAAAGTCTTCTTGACTTATATTTAAAGTCTGTTTACACGACGGAAAAAACGGGTGCTTACCCGTCAAGGAAGGGGTCCGTTTTGTGCGTTTCATGCGTTTTGAGATGTGTACGGACTCGTTTTTTGTTTTTTTTGGTTTTTGTTTTTTTGGTTTGCGACCACAGACGTCTATGGACCACTTTCTTTATTCTTTTTTGTCAGCTTGTGAAATAATTTCGCTGATCGCATGCGCAGTACCGTAGTCTCACGTAAAAAATAACTCTTGATTCCAAAGTGTGTATTGTAAACGCAATCTTCAAACTTGGTCCTTGGCCCACTTTTTGTCTGGCCCGAGGTAAATAATTATTCGTATAAACGGCTGAAATTGTGTGGTCCATATCATTTTTCCCACTGGTTCGGACCCAATTTTTTTGTCGTGTTCGTCTCTGACTTTGTGCACCTTGCGACTGATTTCATTTGGTAGCAACATTCCAGACCTCTGTTATATTCGCTTTGGAACCAATGGTGCCGAAGAATGCAATGGAGTTCGAAGGTTTGCAACTTATGCCCGAGTATTTCACGTAAATTTCGAAGACTCTTACGCCTTCAAAAAAGATATTCCTTATTAGCAGAAAAGCACTCCCTTGAGCGATTTTAGACTGTTTCCCACTGATGATTGGTCTGTCTAAGGTGTTTCATTTTACGTGGCTCAAGGCCAGTGAAAATATGTTGAGCTGGATTCCATTTGTAATCTTCGTGGCAATTTTTAGCTTACCAAACAAATGTATTATTGGCGCTTGTGAAAAAAATGTCGATTTCGTTTATAGATGACCAAGATTAACTTGCAAATATTGCTGTTCGAGCCTTAATGTCAACCCCTGTCTTAAGTACACTTTAACCACATTTCATAGATGGCACCAGCCTGGTTTCCAATTTTAACTTCCGAGTCAATTTTTAACTTAGCAAACAAATTTATCGGCCATGGTGAAAAATTGTCGATTGCGTTTATAGATGACGAAGACTCACTTGCAAAAAGCGCTTCTTCAGCTTTTACGTCAACGCATCTTACACTTTAACCACATCTCATAGAAAGCACCAACCAGGGTCTACTGGGGTCAAAAGTCTTTCTTCATACATTAATATATGCTTTCTGAATTGCGATTATTCTTGGAAAACTAAAAGCTCTTTGTCAATTGTTTGGCATGATGTAGTACAGTTTAATTGGAGAGACTTTTTGACAGACAGCTTGTGGACATTCAGCACGCATTTTCTTTTGAAGCTGAAAGGTATCGCTCTGAACCTTCACTCTTTCGTTCCTAGCTTTTTTCAAGCAACGCGTGGGTTTAATAGCATGTGTCAAATGAGGTGAATCCTTGATAAGAAAAAGGCTGAGTTAACAGATACAATTCTAAAGCCAGTATACTTTCTCCACTTTTATTTTAATTCTTGGTCAGTATTGATCCCCTACCTTGGCAGCATTTAGACTCAC
>BLFN01000485.1:1574151-1576651 GCA_014634225.1 Acropora yongei
ACACTCTAGACTCAAGAGGAGGAAATTCAAGTCAGTTAAATATTAGTGCTTCCAATGATCATTAGAACTAAGGCGCACATTTATACCTTTTGACCTAAGATTTTTTGCAAGTATCACTTTAAAAGGAACAACGACAACAAGATCACGGATTTACATACTTGACTCCGACAAACAGTAGATTTCACGCTTTGGACGAGCGTTTTTTCTTTTTGTACGCAGCTTTTCTTGTCTAATCGGCAACAATGAAATGACCTATTTTGTAGTTGAGTGGGCGAATTGAGGACAAAATTTTTTTTCTTTTCTTATCCCAAACCGTTTCTAAAAATTTAATTCCATGCAAGTCAAAAGATTTGGAAAAATTGAGAAATGATTATTGAAACGCACATTTTGAGAAGAGCTTCTTGTTGTCTTTGATGTCGTCCATGCTAAATTAAACTCCTTATTTTGTCAAGACAATGGCATTTTTAATTTGTACGTGTTGCGAGAAAGAAATGCAACTTAACTAAATAATTAAATCATATGAAATAACAGGAAAGGAGCCTCTTTCGTCTCGCTATGTTTGCAACCTCCGTTTTAGCGATTCTAATTCTTACTAAGACGACAGCCAAAGCAAAGAAGTTATAGTTATTCAAGTCAATTAAGTTGTGAAGTTCATCACTGCCGGATGGCTGTAGCGAAGTACTTGCAAAAACCAAACTCTCAGTGCTTCAATTGATTTACGTAATTCCCTTCTCTTGTGTTGTAAGAAAGCAAAAGTGTCAATGTAACCAATAAACTAGTTCTTGAGCAGGACTTGCGCTTGAAAGTTCATGAAATGAAGAATCCTTGAGACGCCATTTCATTCACTACAACCCTTCCTGGAGGGGCTGGCCTTTGCAAAGCATTTCTTTGTTCCCCATTAGGATTGCGAGACACTAGGTTTCCAGAACTCGTGTCAAAGTGAAGGCTCTCTTGGTTCCCTCCTTCCGCTTGGTTAGCGTTGTTACCGGCCGCCCCTTGCCAAGGCTGCCCCATCGGTCCGCCCCTAAGGCCTGAATCACTCGATCGTGAAGTACTTTGGAAATCCTTCTCAGCCATTATTCTTTAGCAGTGTCAAGTTACTACGTTTGGCAGTAAAGCCGGACGCGATCAATGAATTTAAATAGGCGGCGAAAACCTCAAAATAGACTTGCACGGAAAATGAAAAAGGATATCGTGTAATTTTCTAAAAAAAAAAAACAACAACGACAACGACAACGACAACAACAAAAAAAAACAACAACAACAACTCTTACGCACATGCGCAAAAGAGAGAAGCTTCGGGTTCCGAAAAGATCAACGGCGTTTAAACAAAGGAAGAACGTACGAAGTCGTTGAAATTACCCTTAGTCTTAAGCTTAGTGTGCAGAAGATTTGAACTACCTGCATGTTCCTTCGAGGAAAAAGAAGGCGTTTGTCACTCTTAAGCATTTCTGGTGGAGTAATTTCTCTTTTTAAGCCCCTCGTCCAGGCATTAAACTTAAAGTTAGAATTTAGGTGAAAAGCTCCCTTTGAAATTAATGCAAACGGAAAAAACTAAAATAGGGAATATTAATAATTCCAGTTATTTGACTGCTCGGTTAATCAATCAAGGAATTATATTTTTATATGTTTTTTTTTTCACAAGAAACTGGTGATGCTCATTCCATTAAATTAGAAACCATTTTTCGAAATAATCTTTGCCTTCTAGTGTAAGAGTTGTTTAATTCTCTCCTTTAAACTTCGGTGATGGAAAACCTCTTAAATTTAGCTTATACGCATTTTGTTTTTCAATGCAGACCACTTTGTGATCCCTTTGGCAACAGTTCTTATGAAATGTCATCTTTTTCACGTGCATACGTTTATGCATAAATCACGAAAAGGTCGACGAAAGCAAAATTATTTTGAGAAAATCATGTGGTCTGCATTGGGAAAACGAAATAAGGTCTGTTGGTCATGATTCACCCGTACCAACTTAAATTTGGTTCCGATGCATTTCATTTTCTACTTGAAATACGCCTTTTTTCTGCCTACTCTATCACTTCAAAAACGTTTATTTTTCGTCCAGTCTCAACGGCGAAATTTTTTCGGTTGTCGGCTTCACCATAATGATTAAGTCCCATCAATAGGTCTACGGATTTCTTTACTTCACGTTATACCTACTGAGTTCGTTGTTTTCTCCAAAGAAAAAAGGAAGAGAGATACTCGGTCAAAACACATTTGATAACAATATCAATTCCAAAACTTGAACTATGGAATCTGTTCGATTCACTCATAAAAGCTGCAAGTGAATTAAAATTTGAACTATCGGTTTGCTCGGTTCAGTGTCAAAGTTAGTAGATTTTCTTCACCTCCATTCTCGTTCTTCTTTGTTGTTGATCAGTGACGCAGTTTCTTCAAAGAAGAGCTTCGGCCCAGGCGTGATGGTTAATATTTCACGCGTTCTGTAGTGATTTGGATCTCCTTTGTAAATATACACTGTCAGACTGATGTTTTCACACAT
>BLFN01000485.1:1601651-1604151 GCA_014634225.1 Acropora yongei
GAATTTCCCGCCATTTCGTTGCTTGCAGTTAAGGTACTCACCCAACACTACTAGCTTTCTGCTAGAATGAGGGCGGTTGAGGAGTCTGAATTCTTGGTTTGCACCTGACGTAACGGCGGCCATGTTGGTGTACAGAACAATGGCAAAAAAGTCTTTTGGGAATTTGATTCTATTATTATGCAAAATTTAGCGACATTTTGCTATATTTTTGTACACCAACATGTCCGCCTCATCACGTGAGTGCAACCCAAGAATTGTCCCCCAGCAGGTGACGATTCTATGGTGAACAAAACTTTTCGAAAAAATCTCCTTATTACTCATGTCAAAAAGACAGGACCACGGTTGACCAGTGTAAAGCAAAGGAAGTGTGAGCAATAATACTTACTAAAGACTTCAATTTGGACTCACCTGAAGGGTGAACATCAGAAATGAAGCCTGCTAACCCAATTGCCAAAGCAAGCAAAAATGGCTTTTCCATCATAACACACCTAAATATGCAACACAACTTTTATAAAGGAATGTGTTAGGCTGATCCTCACGTTACAAAAACTGGGAAACTTGTAAAATAAATTGCTTCACAGTTAAGCCACACTGCCGTTTCAAGACTAGGTGAATACTGAGATTATCCGGAAGGTCTCACCTATTGTGCTATTGGTTCGAGGGACAAATCGTTATAATGAGTTTCATAGTATTCATTTGACGCAGAAAAGATAAAAGTAAGGTTGCCAAAAGAATGTTCAGTGGTGCATGCAATCGAGACAGCAAGAAACTAAGACAGGCTGGGCCAAGAACACGCGAAAAGTAAACAAGGTCTGAACTTCTTCTGAGTATTTAAAATGCTTATGTAAAGAAGTCATACTTTGAGAGATGAATGTCGGTAGTCATCCCATTGGAAAAGCTTACCTAAACTTGCGAGTAAAACTTTGATTTCGTCGGTTCAGTTGCCAAGATGGTTGATAAAAACTACAAAAGTCTGACGGTAGATGGAGTATTACTTCAGCTAAATAACCAAGTTTGGAGTAAAGTTGTACTTACTTGACCTAGCTTGAGTTGTGTTAAAGTTAACGAGCGCCTAGAATGGCAGCAGAATGCCAGATGATGAAGGCAGTGAGAGAAAATGGTTCGGACTTTATTAGGTGGCTGGGCTATTCTCTTGAGGCTTGCATTTGAGTGCGTATCAGTGATTGGTAAACAAGACTGAATGTGTTACTCGGTTTCACGTAATTACTGCCTTGGGTATGATTCACAAACAATGGAACCGCCAGCAAGTGCAGATAGACCAAATCGGCTAACTCAATGTTGTATCCAATTCAACCCCTTTGGGAATAAAACGCTTTGTTTCACTGAATTTCCATATCATTTACATGTGAATGCCAAATTATAATGCAAATACAACACACCAAGAATCTTAAACCCAGGAGATTTGAATTGGGTACAACATTGAGTTAGCCGATTAGGTCTATACCGATAAAATTTTTACAACGTTGTCTGTTTCATTCGATTGGAAGAGGTCGCAAATCTATTTATTTGCCACCATGGTAAATTGTAACGTTAAGTTATAAGCATTGTTTCCTGGACCAATTAGGAGAGTAAATGTGACGATTACATGCTGATGCCACAAATTCCATCAATCAACATCAAATTGCACTGAAGTGTAGAAGAAATGCAAAGGAACTTGAACGAGGAAAAGGAAGATATGCTTTGGGACTTACACTTTTTGAAAAGAAAAACAGAGCAAATTTAAAAGCAAAAAAAGAGAAGACGAAGACTTTAACAAAGAGGGTGTTTCCCTAGTGGTCTTTGATGCCAAGGGAGTAACAATACAGTCAACGGCGCAAGGGCGTTGCCTGTAGCCTTAATAACACTAAGGAAGAGATTCCGGTCAATTCTGCAATGTGTGTTTCTTTTTTTCCTTTAAATGACATAAATGTTTTTACTTCGTAAAACAACACTGTTATCACGCTGATGTGATTTTGGGGCTTTGATACTGACATGAGTTTGCTCTCCTTTCATTCAATGACAGCACATGTTCAAAGTAACATTTAGGGCTCTTCGTATGATACCAGCTTCCAAGCTGGCTTGGCAACAGAAATGAATTTTGTATCTGTTCATATGGAAGCTTCAGCCAAATTAAAGCGATGAAAAATGGTGAAAGAACCAATAAACTTCGGGATCTAGAGTTCAACCAGAAGAGGAATTTTGGGTTTACCTTGGTGTAAAAACCTGCGTTGTCTTTTACTCCGTGCTGGGATTTGGTTCTTGTTCAATGGTCTCAAGACTTCATTTCCTTTTTTCAATTTGATTTATGTCATCTGCGATTGACACGTTTTTACAATGAGGATGAGCTGACTTCTTCGGTGTTATTTTTTGTAGAAACGTCTAAAAAGACTTTGTTTTATCTATCAAAACAAATTATTCTTGTCTAAAAGGGAAATAAATAAATATTCTTTTACAACAAACATGATCTGCCTTGCGTTAATTTGATCTGATTTCTGGTATA
>BLFN01000485.1:1609151-1610480 GCA_014634225.1 Acropora yongei
CCTTGCCGCAAATTTACTTATGTTAGCAAAAAAACAAAACAAAAAAAAAACAAAAAAAAAAACAGAACTAATATCACAAGCAATCTTCGGCCGTTTCCGTGGCAAAAGAAACTAGACATTGTCTGTTCTTTTTTCCAATGATATATGACACGACTTACTTGAGCTCTCCGATCCTCTTGAAGTTTTAGATAAGATGATTCCTTGGTATAAACAAGAACTGAAAACACACACCCTGCACATGTATAATCAAAGAATTGCATGAGTAAGTCAGAGCTAGATTACGCTTGAATTGGTTTCGAATATGATTAAATTTTTTTCGAAACTTCGGCAATTAATGGCTAACTCTTGCATGCAGCTGCATGAAACTACTTAATAACTCACTGGTGCTGGGTGAAGAGTAACAATGAAGATTTTGGCTATCATTTTACTTGCGCCATTCTTTAAACTTCACGTTTTATCATAACTGCGTAAAAACTACAACCATAATTATTACGTTGTTGAGGAACATGCTTCAAGGTTTCAAACATGATCAGCCATAATGAGAATAAAAGCAACATGTTACTGATGAGATGATCCGTACGTATATACTGTAACTATCTGTACAATGATTTTATTAACATTTAAGGTCAAAAACAGATAAATTCAAGCTAAGCAATAATATTACACAAAACATAAGTGGCATATCAGTTAATAAAAAGTTTAAAACTGACAAATAGTTATTTCTGAGAATAACTATATTTTTTTTTTGGAAACAACTGTAACACTTGTGCCATAATAATTACATTATTATTGTAATACTTGTGGTGCCACGACTACAATACTTGGAAAACTTATTAAATGACATTGAAAAACATTGCACAAATTCATCATGAAAAACAACTGCTACTTCAGTTGTCCTTTTATGCTTTGCAGTTCTTGTTTTGAAAAGATTAACATAATAAACAGCAAAATACAACCCCAAACATTTCGCTCCAGTGATTCCAACTTGCGTACTTTTGCACATTATAGGTTAAAGATAATAATTATTAAAGTGTATAATACCAGTTGGAGAGGTTTCAATATGCTTACTTTAGTCCATTTCTTAAAATAATCATTGGCATCTACTCAGATACTCTCCTACAATGTGAGAATCATTGACACCTCAAATGATGTCATTTCATTTAAATCTCAACCTACTTTACATCTTGTGGAATGTTGCAAAATTGTCCAGCTCCTAAATGGCTAGATAGCTAGGCCAGGGTTTGAACAGTGCAAAGAACAATAAATGCTACTTGGACTGTTCAAACACTGACCTGGCTAATTGGAATTATTACAACTCTGATTTGTCAG
>BLFN01000485.1:1642489-1644989 GCA_014634225.1 Acropora yongei
ATCAAGGTTGAAAAAATTTATAACAACTTTCATAACATGTTGCACAAACAGGAATGCAAAATCTTTTGATATACTCGCAGAGGAAACGTTTTTGTAATTGACATGAAATGGTCAAATCTGGTCGTAAGACAAATTTCTCTTAAGCCAAGGACAAACGAGGAAAAAGTTTATTTTAAATTAAATCTCCTTTTCTTTACCGATCAAGACGAAGACACCAGTTTACTGAGGGAATTCGAAGAAGCGTGGTCTAAAATACTGACCAAAGCAGTATGAATTCAGAATCATAAACTTGTGAGCTCCATCAGACGGTAAAGCATTGTAACCTTCATAAAGTCTTAAAAATTCATTAAATCTGTGTGGTCTTAACGAAACCACTTATATTTCTAAAGAACCCTCTGGAGAGGGTGCGTTTTTTTGTTTTAAGGGTGGGTAGGAAATGGCGGGATAGAGGATGGTTAGCACTTGAATAAACCCGTAGCCAGGTGCACAAAGTTCTCAGACCTTAACTGATGAGTTATCCTTGCATTCTTGAACAGCAGATAACAGAAATGCGCCACTGTGAACGCGTGAATCCAGTTGTGATATGGCGGATTCCGATAGCCCTTCCTGACCATCAGTAAAAATCTAGAACGATCACAAGTCACAAGAAATTTACAACGACTGAAAAAAGCAGGAACTTTGCCATTTAAATGAGTCACACCAACAAACAACTGTGAAGTTTCTTCGAGCATTTAAAGTAATTTGGAAAAGGTATATTAGAACAATGCGCAACGCTGACCATCTGGAAATAAGCTAGCGCAGCGCTCAGCCATAGCTTCATCTCCCGTGTTTGCCGTTGTAGGCGAAGAGTACTAGAGGATCTCAACCGGAGGTTTCCGCCTTGATAAAAACAACACGACAAACAAACAACACAAAAATGGCGGCCACCCAAATGCAACAATTTGCGTTGATCTGAGACACTTAGTTGAATAAAGATTGGACTTGAAGACGCTTCTACCGAAAGAGAGATAACTTAATAAAAAAGCCCAAGTGACAGAGGAACCTAACGGGAAGCATCACACACCTTACGAGCACTTCCTTGGGAATTTTCCATTTTTCGATCATCCCAAGGTCTTCGAACATACAAAGACATGCCTAAAAATTGAAAGACGGTGTCCATTAAAAGCGGAAAATGATGATTTCATAACGCATGCCTCATGGTTTCTGTCAACCTGAAGGGAACTAAATATGCTTCCCTTAGAGTCGGGTCTCGAATCAAACCACGCTAGACTATGTTGGTGAGCGCCCGCTGGTCGGCCTCTGACCAGTCTCGTCCCGATTGACTGCCCCAGAATCTGAGGGGTGATCAATAGAATGTGTTCGCTCATGTGACCAGAAGCCATATTTGCATAATGAAACAAAAGGAGGAATTTGCATAAAAAATGGACTTCAATCCCCAAAAGAATATTTGACTCCTCCTGTTGGAGTCCAACATGGCCGCCGTTTCTTTGTTTACTCCTCCAACATGGCTGCCGTGACGTCATATGAACACACTCTATACATCGACATAATAAGATTGCAGACACTTTATCAAAACGTCATAAAGCGTCTCTCTGACACAAAACGTAAGCAGAACCGTAACCAAACACTGTCAAATGACGTGTCATGGAAAGTGGCTTGAATCTTATTACTGATGTAGTTATATGGGACATGAATGCAGGATCTCTCAGGATGATGACGAAGTACGATCCTTTTGTTAAATTCGGTAGGGGTGGAGTGGGGTAAAATACGTCTACCAATGCTTTTAAAACGAATGAATATGTGGCTGACTTAATAGGAAAATAGACAGGAGAAGCCCATCTAGACCTAAATCTACACGATCTAGCACTCGGTAACGTCCCCTTGACTTGTGGCTATTTTTTTGCATGCGTGGCCTCATACACCCCAAGCCTTTTTGGAAGCATCGCGCCAAGCCGGCCACGTTTGCTAGAGAGCGAGACAACTACGTCAGACCTCAACACCGGGAACTCCGTCGGCTTTTTCTAAACAACGCATCTTTTATACAACAAGCGTTCCGATTTTCTCAGTAGCGTAAGGTGATCCAGAATTTTGTGCCTGATTAAAATGACTTAGTAACTTTTTCTTTCTCTCTCTACCAGCACGACCATGAGGTCTTCAAGCGGTTATTGATTCTAAATAATTCAGTTGTTTTTACCGGAATCATAGAATCCTGTAAAATATTTCTTGGTGTACTTGAGAAGAGGCAGAATTCGGGATGAATTTCTTTTGTGGAGCAGATTTTTTTGCTAAAGAGAAGATCCACTTCATATTGTGTAACCTGCAAAGAAAGATTGCATAAAAGGAAAAAGAAAAAAGAAAAGAAAAAAAGAATAGGCACGGAATGGATATGATGAAGAAATAAAGGAAGAAGACGAGAAAATATGAACAAAAAGAGAAACGCAAAATTTTGTTATAGCTACCGTCATGTGGTAAATCATCATTTCGCTTGATAATCGGCTCC
>BLFN01000485.1:1649989-1652489 GCA_014634225.1 Acropora yongei
TATACAGCCTACAAAGCAGTACTTTTCGAAGGCATTACCGGGGTTTATTTTTTTGCGGTAGAAATTATCGATCGAACCAAATTAGACCTAAAACACTGGATCGTCAATCAACTACAGGAATACATCTACGAGCTCAAAAGGAAAGAGATAACACAAAAGGAATTGTACCAGTGAGCGAGGGAAGCGATTGTAACGCAGCCGAACCTTCCGAAATGAAAAGAGATTCTCAGTAATATAAACTGCGATATCAAGTTAACGATGACTCAGATGGACTTCGATGGCGCCAGTGATGAAGATCCTAGCATCAGTTATTCATTTTGTTGTTGTTGTTACTCCAATTATTGCAGTAATTTAGACATCTTGGAACATGGGGTACTTTTGGAGTAAACCCTTCCCTTTTGCATACCTCCCTTTTTAATGGTCTCTTTACCTGTAGCCTCTAATGCTATTGGGGTTTGGGGTAATGCTTGTATTTTATCAATTATTGTTTCGTTCTCCAAAGTGTCTGGCGCGGCACAAGGTCTTTCGTATTTTGGGATCCTCGAGAGGTACATGAGGTTGGAAAGAAATCCAAAGACAACTTACGTGAAAAATGCTGACACCGCAGTAGATAGCAAACGCTCTCGTTAGGTCTTCGTCAAACTTTGTGAAACAGGAACCTGTGAGGAGGGCCACAGTTAAATTCAATTCCTTAACCGTGCTCGCGGAGCTCGTTGAGGGGTACTGTACATTTACTCTCTTGACTGGCTCGGAGAGCAATGATTCCAGTAAATGCACTTAAAACAAAGACAACGAAAGCTAACCCTCAACGCAATAGGACTGACTCCTATCCAGACCTAAGTACGAACTGGGGTGGATTCAGTGAGTGTTGGATTGGGAGGCAAGCCACCTCCATCTTAAAGATAGCCAATAAAAATACATACCCATCAGAATTACATTTAACGTTGGCCGAAGGTCGGTTTTCGATTCACTTGTGGCAATTCATCCCAGACGAATGAGGACGTCTTCAAGTTTTGCCGACAAGGTGCTTTTTGAGAACACTTGATGCGTCCGTGTGAAATTACTGCACCAGTATAAGCTCAAAGTTTCTGTGATAATTGTTTTTTTCTATTTCGCGTTGTTGCAAGAGTTTCGAGTGCTTCAGGTTCAAATTCGCCCCTTGATTGTCCTTGCATTGCAATGTTTTCGGGGCAACTGAAGGTCAGTTTAAAGTACATTAACGTATATAGTGGTGGGTTGGTATCAGTTAAACACTCCTTAACAAATCCTGAATCCACCCCTGAAGAGGTTGTCGAGGGGAAGCACGATATCAATGTGAGCCAAAGAAAAGATGATGAAAAATGAAAAACGTGCCTCACGACTGCAAGCCTAATTTGAAAGCCACCGTTGGTGAAGTTTCACTTTTGACATCGCATTAGGGACTGGTTCAAGTTTTGCATTCTGTCCATGATTATGAAGTGTGAAGGAAATATTTTCTGGTGAGCACAATCATTGGAGGAAACTTGTACTCTTTGTCTCACTTGAACGGAAATAAAAAACTTTAAAGCCTTTAAAGGCCAGTATGAAGCTTTTCTTTTGCAATTAAATCGAGGGTAACTAAGGTTCCACAGTACACAAGCCAAGTTAAATTAATATTTGAGTTGTAGCACTTTTAAAGCTACACAATGGGGGCTTACATACCATTAATCTTGTTACACAACTGCGCCACTCCAATAACTTCTGTAAGAGGGAAAATAAAACTGAATTACAATAAACTGACTAAAAAACACCAATTTGTAGCATTATGAGCGGTTAATATTTAAAAAGCAAAAAAAAACAAAAAAAAGAAAAAAGAAAAATCGCACCTTCTTCATCTTTGATCGGAAAACATAAGATGTTTCTGGAATCCAAGAAGAAAAATAGATATCAGATACATTAAGCCTAGCTTTCACTAGCGACGCAAGCATAACGTACAAGCAAAGTACGCAAACTCAGTAGGGTGCTTATCATCAGTACCTTTGTTAGGACAAAAGACACTGATTGCTTGCGCTTATACTTGCGTCGCTTGTGAAAACCAGGCTTTAGTTTAATATATTCTACACTAAAGAAAACAAGAAATTGGTCCAATGCGTTGGGTGAAAGTAAAGGAAACACTGAATAACGCACATGGAGAAAATAAAACAGTACATCATTTGATTAGCCATGAATATCATGAGTGACATATTGCGCTCATAATCTGTAACAATTTCAAACCTGGACGCCCTCTCGGCGCTGTAAGAAAAGTTGGCATGGCAACATTCTAATATCAACGTGTGAAATTACGAATTAACGCTGAAATTTCGCGCCAAAATTAGGGAGTAATTTGTCACCCATGTTATGGTAATAACTCGCGAATAGATTGACTAATCGAATTATTGGAGATAGCGGGTCCTACTTATGAGCTCCTTTTGACACCGGTGCCAGTTGCTCATGCAGTAGTATATCAAGCACTTTTCGATTGAAACCCTGACCAGTGATCGCG
>BLFN01000485.1:1720270-1725270 GCA_014634225.1 Acropora yongei
AAAAAAAAAAAAAAAAAAAAGGAATACATCAGTAGAATATTGGATAACTTTATTTTCTTAAATGAAACTTTTAATTAGCGAGGCTTCACACAATTTCTCGGCATGCACTTTAATTAAAAGTCGACTCTAGTTATTCCTCTTGTTTTCGTACTCCTCAGTCTTCATCCTAGCAGCGAAGCCTTTCTGCCGCTGCACAAAGGTATCTTTTCTTCTTCAAGAAATTATTCTCATCTCGATCATATTGAATATTCGCTTTTCCCGCATTCTGAAATGAAAACAAAATGAACTGATAAAGGACAGATCAGATTTGGTATTAGAATTGAATAAGCCGGCGTTTTTCTTGGGTTTTTTTTGTTTTATGCCATGTCTACAGGTTTAACGAACGAAGAAAAAAGCCTACATCACGCTATTCCCTGCGCAGTAATAACGAAAACTTTTTGATTATTCCTCGAACACGATGCAAAACTTTTGGTGATCGTGCAGTTTGCAGTGGCGGGCCCAAAAATATGGAACAGTCATCCTCTACACATCAGAGAGACTGAAAACCTTCATAATTTCAAAAATAAACTAAGAACACACCTTTTTAAAGACTTTTTTTTAAATAAAGAACAGTAATATAAGAATAGTTTTATTTTTGTTTTACCCTGAATGTAGACATTTGTTAAATTTGGAGACATTTTAAGGACATTTTTCGATAAATTGTAAAGCACTTAGAATTTTATATAGGGCGCTATATAAATATGTTTATATATTTATGTTTATATATTTAAAAAATACAAGTTCACCTCCTTACAGGACTATTCATTCCCTTCGGTCTAGCTAGGTTCCAAGTATTGCCAACTGACTGGGATCCTGGTAAAACATTCGCTAACGTAAAAAGGGCCAAAAGGCAGAAGAAGGCTTTACGTTCCATGGTGTATTTTGAGGAATCACTTGTTATATTCTCCTTCTTTTAAGTAGCGAATTCAGGTTAATGAGAATGCCTTAATGAAATCTGTTTAAACGAGAGAACTCGGAGACTTATATAGTTATGTAGTTATTGTATTGACAACGGTTAATCAGACGTTACCATGGTGAGTTCGAATTCCTAGCACTGAAAAGAAAATGCTTTCCACGCCAATATTTCTGAGCAAATTATTCGTTTCGATCTGTTTCCACCGATCGAGATGGATGAATTGGAAGATGACTCTTGAACAAATCAATGAATTAGCTGAAAATAAAGCTTACAACTGGGAACATCTTTCGAACTTCAGGCTCAGTTGTTGAAACCTGCGTTATCTTAATTGGGAATAATTTGTCAGTAGCTGTCACGCAGTTATGACATAAATGGACTGTTAGAAGCATACTTTCATGAATTATTGAAAGTGACAGTGCTTCATATGATGTTCTTGTCACGAAATAAATCCAAAATAAACAAACTTTTTTTTTAGTACTTAGAATGCACATAGTTTCAATGAAGAGGAAGAAACACCAATTAAAATGAAAGGAAATATTCGTAACAGAAGTTTTTTTCGCTGCTGTATTGATCGCTGCCAACCTTATGAACGTCTTCCATGCGTTGTTAGTAACAAAGAATGTCAGCTTCATGAAGTTATGGAATTTGAGATTTGCACTTAAAATAAGGGCGCCCAGAGAAAAAAGAACGCATTTAATTTGAAATTAACTATTCCTCGACCAACTTTTATCTCCTTCAATTAGTTTCCTTTCTCTTTTTTGGATTCATGTCAATCGGGAGCTTGTGATTCCTTAGTATTCATGTGAAGTGTTTATAAGGCTGTTTTTACCAAGAAGAATTGATGCGTGCTCAACTCTTCCAGCTGTCCTTCTTGAGATCGAGTTCATTCACATTTGTCCGTATTTATTCATTATATTAGGTACTTATATAGACTAGGTGATTTGATTACTTCGTTTTGAAGCCTTTAGTAGTTTGATTACAGTGACTATGAAATTGGTTTGTCAGCAGTGAATCTAACTGCATGGTAAAGTACTGCATTTCTTTTGTTTCCCTGTTCAGGGATGTAGCCAGGATTTTTCAAAGGGGGGGTCACACTGTGTCAAAGTGAGGGTACTCACCAGATTGTCACTATGGCCAAGGAATCGTCATGGCATTTTTGCCACCTGTTGTAGGTTGTTTGGTTAAAAACGGCTTGCAAAAGGGGGGGGGGGGTCACGGGCACCCCATGATCCCCCTGGCTACACCCTTGCTGTTGCTGTTGCATTTCTTGTAACAATTGTTCTACTCCAATTGAAGGTTGCATCAGAGCGTCCTTTTTGCTTGAAGATAATTATTTTAGAGAGTTTTGTCGAGTGATCTTACCTGTCAACTTAAATTTATTGCACCGGTAGCCTTGCTTTGTTTTAGACTAAGTAGCACGTTGAGGATAAGTTTTTCAAGTACCGAACTAGTCTGCCTTGCCGGTGGCTTTTTTCTGCCCGCGCTTTCCCATTTCCCTAGCTCCGATTCCCTCGTGGCTTTGCCGCTCCCTCGCTCGCTCGCTCGGACAAAAAAACGCGGCGTCAACGGCGCAGCGTTATACAGTAGGTGTCCAACACTTAAATATATAACAACTTAGGTTCAGTTATTTAGAGCCTTCAGGAGTACTAAAATTGTTAAAATCAATAAAGCGTAAACAAGTGAGTACCACTCAGTTCTACACTAGAGGGCCCGTAGGCTGGGCGGTATGCAGAATGAAGCTTAAAATCGAGGCGGGAAGCGGGATAAATAAACAACGGCGAGACTGGAATGAGGTCCATTTTGAGTTCTAAGTCACGTATCCTAAAAATACACCACAGAACAGCTTCACCTTGCATAAATATTTTTCAGCACTGCCAATTAAGCCATGGAAGCAGTCTATCAGTTAAAATATGGTGGCAGTTTGGTGCAACTGTACGGATAGGGATGATAATGACTCGTTCGCGCTGTGGGATGCGGGACATAGAGAGCCTAGTTATGTTGGACCCTCATATTTTGCATGTGTGATTTGAAATCGTTTGGGTAGAGGAGTGGTGTATTATTGATAAAGGAAAGTATCGAGGGAAAGTGCTTTAGTTACCTCATTCTTTTAGTTCGATTTCCGGGATAGTTTTCTCAAAATATAAATAAACACTAGAAAAAGTTGTGGAGTTGCATTTTTAAACTCACTATTTTCGACAGTTACATATAAACTCAAGACACAAGATAAGAACATATAAAGGTTATTTCGAGTCGACATCTTTTATTTGCTTATAGGCAGCCTACTATATTAAGATTAAAATATTAATTTAAAGTTGGCTTCATTCTTATAACATTTAATAAACGTTATTTTAGTGGATGTTTCCTGTGCCTTCATCCCATATCTTAGCGAGTTGAAAGTGGGCAGTCCATCCTTTCCGCCAAATTACACAACTGCCTCTTCGTAGCAGCAAATCTGCGGAGACCTCGGTCCCACCTCTTCATTGCAGAGTTCTGCGAGGAAGACGGAGAAATCGAATAACGGTAATCTTCAAATACTCTAATTCATCAAAGAAGGGGAAAGCGTATTACCCTGGCGTGTCCTTGGCCAGCCATGTAAATGAACTTTTATGCGGAGCTAGGCTTTAAAGCCACTCCCTGCTATCGCCTCATAGTGACTTTGCCATGCCTAACAGCTGTCCAAGAATATGTATGGCATTATGGGTAATAGGCTGTGCGCATGCGTGTAGTATGGTCCCGTGTACGTGTAGGAAGCGCCTGTTATTTGTAATGTTGACAAACTCTTTTCGGTTTGTAAAAGTTTAGGGACCTAGGGCGTATTTTGCGATACATACCTTGACTTTTTTAATGTCACGCACTCCCGCGAATGCGTTCATACACTGCGATTCATTGAATAACATCGCCAGGCAAAACAGAACTAAAAGATAGGAAACTCTCGAGTCCATCGCTTGTGCGGAAGGCCAGGGGTTCGTTCTTCAAAAGCAACAAAACTTGAATGTTTTACGTGAGCTCCCTTAACCAATAGTGGTAAGATTCTCCGCTTTGATACTAACACACGATATTGAAGCTATATTTATAGATATATATGTAATCACGTGATATGTCAAACTCCGACTTTTATAGAATGTTTTTAACGAAATATTGCTGGAATTGAGAACTTTGAAATGATTAAATTAGCAAACGATAACATTGCTTGAAGTTTAGTTGAAAGGGACTAATTAAGAAGCAAGAGATAATTAAAAGAGTCAAATAACCGAAGCGGTTTAGGCACAGATGTTACTTACTCTCTTGTTCCTCTGGCAAGCAATATTACCAAGGTGTGAGACCACCAATTCTGTCGAGAAATGAATGATACATCGTTTTATTTGGAATTTTGTCAATTTATTACAATAGCTGGACCGTGTAGGTGATTGAAGGAAAAAAGGAACTCCCTTATTTCACGTTGAATTCAGATCAGAATCTAGACTCCCCTTTAAGTTTCTGCAATAAAATTATAATCCCTGAAGTCAAAACTCTATGAAATTACCCCTATATGTTCAAGGTATGTAGAAGCTATTTAATGAGCTTCATAGACTATAGACGCTCCTCAATTATTCGTCATTACTTGTTGACCATATTAAAAGTGATAGCAAACTTTCACGTAACGTCACAGTTGTGCTTATACTCAATGCACCTGTCTACAACATTGTAAACTGAAAATCTACCTATGAATACGAAACCTTTATCTGCAAATGAGTTTTTGTGAATCCCTAGATATGTTGGATTTATTATCCGTTTTTGGATTATGTTAAAAACCAAAAAGGCAAAACCCGTAGATCGCACGATTCTCCGTTTTTGAATTTTCGACACGGAAAAACACACCCTATGAAGCTTTATTTTGATGCAGGAATAAAAACTGCTTGACGATTTAGAGTGTTGTGTTCATAATTGTCACCTTATTTATATTTTTCACACCATTTGTTTATTAATTATATCGTGTGGAAGATGCATGGAGGATAAAAACGTCTGAGTGTCGGTTATCTATTCGTTTTCATTCTACGACGGCACT
>BLFN01000485.1:1730270-1731914 GCA_014634225.1 Acropora yongei
TCAAAAAAAATTTATTTTCAAGCAACGAGCTGAGAGAGATTGAATATTGCAGATTAATCAATTTTTTTGAGATAAATTCGTTCTTTACCATTCATAGAGTGGCATTCAATTAGCGAAAAATGTTCAACTGAACATGCCATATATTGATTTATTAAATCGAATACAATCTAAATTGACGAAGGATGGTCCAGTTCATGTGTTGTATTCTTTGACTGAAAGAAAGCTTTTCACACTATTGACCATTTTATTTTAGTAGAATGAGAGGTATCTTAAACGATTGTTTCCATTTGTATCTCTTTAATTGTGTCCAATCAAACCAAATTGGTTTAGAGGTTTCCACTAAACTCGCTATTGTTTGTTTGGTCCTTCAGGGGTCTATGCTTGGACCTTTATTATTTAATTTATTCTGTACGCCAATGATTTATATAGATTATCCAAAAAAACTAATGCTTTTACTTATTTGCTGATTACAATAATCTATTACATCTTTAAGAAAATTACGACATTTTTTTTTAATTTCAAGACATGTTTCGATGTTGCGAACATCATCGTCAGTTGCAAAATATTTGAAAAACCGTCAGGACTATATTACAACTAGGCGAAACTTGCGTAACTAATTATGATTAAAGTGACAACGGTTTTTCAAATACTTCGTAACTGACTATGATGTTCGCAACATCGAAACATGCCTTGAAATTAAAAAAATGTCATAATTTTTAAAAGATGACGATTTGCTTTCTGCTGTCTCAAAATATATGTCGAGAAAGATTGTGGCCCTTAAATAAATAATAATCTTTTAATGTAGTTGAGTATTAAAAGTATTAAATCTCTTACGGTGTGTGGGGCTTGTAGGTTTCAATGTTTATAAGCTATGGGGCGCCGTATTGGACATTATTGCGATGTGTCAAATATTAATGCTAAACGTCAAAAATACATGTCAAACTATTTATTTCATATGCTAAACATCAAACATACATGCCAAACTTTTTATTTCATATGCTAAACGTCAAAAATACATGCCAAACTCTTTATTTCATATGGTAAGTTTGTTGGAGCCATAGCAAACTCAGAAAATTCATTCCGAACTCACATCTCCGTTTCCTTTTTGCCACCAAGACATTCTAAACTGCATTCCGTGTGCTAAACTTTATTTAGCGTGCTAAACTTCATTTCGTATGGTATGATGCATCGCGCGCCTCGAGTTGGACACATCATGTCAATTACACGAGTCCTGAAGAATCTCACTCAGACACTGTGTTCAATATGGAGAGAGAGAGGAGTCAGAGGACCAAAGCTCTAGAAGCTTTGGCCAATATCGCAAGGCAAGCAAACAGAATACTAAATCGATATGACAGCGGTACATCTAGCGAAGTTGAAAATCAGTTGACGACACCTAATGGTGATTGCCGAAGCAGAGATCTGCTTGTCTACACTGAATGAAGATGGAGAAAGGATAGAACGTTTACACCAGAGGCTGTCGCAGGCTGGAGAAACAGTGTTCATTTTAAAGGAAAGGGCAGCCGAAGTTGGTTTTGATAGTTTGCAAATGGAACGCTTCCACAGGGATATGAAGGAGTTATCCCGTAATTTGACAAGACTTAGAGTGTTCTTTGAAAATCGTGGCGACGAACTAAAATTAATAGT
>BLFN01000485.1:1774399-1776899 GCA_014634225.1 Acropora yongei
TGCGCACTTTCCTAGTATTCATTCTTCTAACAGCTTTATTCAAATGAAAATACACTGAGAAACGTATCGAAGCTGTGGTCTCGTGGAGAGCTAAGAAGGAGTGGTGCAGCATTTAAGACATACTTTTATGATCGCGAAACATCCAAAGCTGACCACAAAGAGAAGATTGATAATATTCTGATTTCAAATTAATTTTAGGTTAATCTCAAGTTCGGAGCAATTAGTTTAATATGTTATTACTTGGCAGAGATAATGCGTTATTGCACAAATTCAACAACATTTGTGTTTGAATAGAATTAAACAAATGTCAGATTTGCCACATGAAAGCAAAAAAAAAACATAATATCGATGACACATGATAATTCGAAGAATCATTGCCTTCTCGTGATAGCATTGAAGACAAATCTCCAAAATTCAAGACCCTAACAGTACTGAGTACGAGTGTAGGTTGTGTCGCCCCATCGCCTTGTCGCCCCAACCTTAGTTACGTCAGTCAAAGGTATTGCTGGGAACGGAGAAAACTTATACAAGTTTTAAGTTTTAACTTCTCAAGCTACTCGCTTTTCTAAAGCGCGCTGTACTTTGTAAGTCGAGTTAATCGATCGATGAATAGATTACAAACTTTTACTTCATAAGCCGTCGTAAGCAACGCGTTCTCAACTTAACGATGATTTGGCTCAGTGTCCGACGTAGACACAATCATGCACATTCCAACGTCGGTGATGGGTCGTAAATGTTTGAATTAATATGGAATGTTGCAAAGATAGAGTATATACTTTCTTTAACTTCGGATTCTAGAGTAGCTTCTTGTAGCTTATGTCTCCGAGAATTTGTTCTCCCAAACCTTGGTCTCCGGTTACAGATAAACAGACCACAACACCGCAACTAAACCGGTCAGCGGTTAACTCAGTTTGTTGATTGGTTGGCTGTGTTTACGTCCAAGCAATTTTTAGGCCAAGGGGCAAGGGGACTGTGGCTCTCAATGGGATTAATCTTTAAAAGCAGTTAAGTATTAAATCTCAACGGTGCATGTGTACGGCTTTTATATTTCATTATTTATGCTGCTGGTCCCCAAAAAATTGCCATCAACAGTCTAAACTATGCGGGCATCCTATGGGACGTGATAGACACTTAAGAAAGTGATCCGCTACTTCCGTGTTATTACGAAAAAGGAGGAAGACAATCGAAAAAAGTCGATTAACGAGGCTTCCAGACTGATGAGACCCTTACTCGCGATTTTTTGTCAAAAATTTAATGCATATTTACCGGTAGTTAGCAAATAACTAGCAGGAAAATGAGAACTGCATTTGGTTTCCGATAATTGCATCCCACCCAGTGTTCTTATGAATAGTTAGTCACATCATACGTTTCTTCAATCGCAGCAAACCAGCGTGAACACGGCGGCGAAGTTTTTTCCTTCTCGCAAGAAACATTGGATCTGATGGTGCAATTCACTGAGGTGAGCGGCGGTCTCTTTTTCCGGCTAAACGTTACTTCGTGTTTTGAAATGTTGTCCCTGAAAATTTCCAATCGCATGGCTGTCGTTAAAAAAAGGGTAGTACCAGTTATCAGATTCTATAATTGTATTCCTCAACAGGTCATGTTATCTATTCCTACCAAGGGCGATTTAACCTCTTTGTATTTGTTGTTGCTTTTTTGTTATGTTTTTTTTTCTTTTTTTGCTTTATTTATCCAAACTACCGTCCATTTTCAGTTGGAAACGAAAGTACTAGACTTCCGTAAAGACTGCCTTTAAAATGAAGTTTTATAAAAGCTGCTTCTAACAAGTTTATGCATCGTGCTAAAGGTTTCCATTCTAAAAATCGATCTTCTTATTTTTTCGCTCTGTTTTTGGGCATTTTTCTTATGTAAACTTCACTCTCTCATCCTTTTGGTACTGAAGTGTCACCATGGGGAGCAGATGGTGTTTGGTTTGTAGCATCTAGGACTCGATTCACTTACACTTTTCTCTTTAGTAATTGGAATCGCCATAGTGGACCTTTTGTCATTTTAACCAGATTGTCAAATCTGTTAGTACAAGGAACCTTAGTATTTGTTTTATTCAACTTCTCTAATCATTCGACGAAGTTAACTAGTTGAATCAGTTTATTTTTCATTTCCCTGGATCTTGAGCCAGTGCCAGACATGCGTTTTGCTTTTCATTCGGTTGAGCCGTTGTTTCCTTTTCCCACTTTTTTTTCCCTTTTTTGTTCCGAAAACAAAAAAGTGTCAGTATTTACCATTAACCAAATTGAATAGATTTCACTGTGAAGCATTGCAAGAGAAATTGTTATCGGATACGAAGCAATTTGTTGCGGTATTATCAAGTCACAGTTCTGAAAGTTAGAACTCTGGATCGGAGGTACTTATTGAATTTATCCTGAAAACGGCTTGGGAACAAAAATTTCAATCACTTTTGAATACTTAGTCTGAAATGAGCATGTATATTACCTCCTTTTCATGCCCAACTAAAGTTAAACTTCCAATTCGACCCTTGATT
>BLFN01000485.1:1983370-1995870 GCA_014634225.1 Acropora yongei
GCGCATTTGCTATGTGGATATATTCAAATGCGCTTTACAACAGTTTGTGGGGGACTTTGCCCGACTGCTTTATGACGCAGTTCACAATCTTTTTTATGTAACAAGTAGAATTCACAGGTGCCCCCAGAACAGAATGAGTGATGACAGACCACAACACCGGGAACTTCATGCTCTACTCTTTACGAATAGTGTGTGAGTTCTTTAACGTCCCACAGTTATTTAAGGGTTGTGAGACGGAACCTCCGGCTTATAGTCCTTATCCGAGAAGACTTGAAAGTGTAACCATTTGCTGATGTAATTACAAAGGCAGCACTTTCTACTCAATTATTTTAAGACCCAGAGCCGGAGTCGAACTCACAACCTCCCGCGTCATAGACCAATGCTCAACAACAGAGCTACCGGGTCGCAGTAATCAGTGGTTAAAGCAACATTGTGAAATTAGTTATGTACAACATGTATAAACTTTGAAAACCAAAAGATTGAATCTAGGCCTTAGACTCTAAAATGAGTTAACATTAAATAGAATGAAAATTAAAAGTTTGTTACAGTATGTTGTGTTTGAGATTGTATGAGACTATCATGAGCAAGCTGTCTTTTTCTGTGTCGAAGTCAGAATTTTCCTGACAGAAAAGATCTTGGACAGTTCTTTAGTTGGAGAACACATCAGTTGGCTCCATGGGGGTTTGGACTATGTGTAGGTGGTTAACGTGATATGGTGCAGGCATTTACAAAATAATTTAGAAAATTGGTTATGTAAACGTATTATTATTACCATACACTGAACAAGACATTTTGAAATGTACACAGCCAACTTCAAAAACATAGTTGGAATTTTACCTTCTACCCAAATACATATTAAGTGGAAAATTGTTCTTCAAGTACAAAAATGCATCCATGCAGTGTTTAGGCTCAACCTCACAGGGGATGGTATAAGGTCCTCACAAGCTTTCCAGAAGTCTGGATGAAGAAAATCTGATGGAGTTTGTAGTGCCCCTGAATGGGAAGCAACTTCCTTTAGCTGGTCTTCTGTCACAGGCCATCCTGAAAGAGAGCATGTCGGTTGAAATCCTTTTACAATAAATTATTGGGTTTTTATTTGCTAACTACTCAGTTTCAGGTGCATTATCAATTTTATTAGTGTTCCACTGTTATGGCTTTCCGCATCCTTGACAAATAGTGCAAACTGTCCAGCAAATGTTATTATTTACATAAAAAAGTTTCCGGAAAGGATAGAAGTGATGATCTAGATTGAAAACCATTGACACTTTAGAGCTAGACTTTATGAACTCAGCATTGTATGATGCAATGTGACTCAAAAATTAATGATAAGGAATTGGTTTCCTTCATGACTTTGCTTTTGTAGGGTACACAATAACAAATCACTACTATTAAAGGTAATTCATTATAAATTTATATGATATAGGGTGAATCAGAGTTGTGAAATGTCAAAGTTTTTCAAGTTTCATTGCATGTGACAGAACTACTACTGAGCATCAACAATTTTATTGCCTGATTGAAGCAAACTGATTAGCTATAGGATTCTTTACCACACTCTTCCAACCCATATTCTTGTGGAAAGTTATAAATATGATCCGGCACTCCATCAGGAAGAGAAGTATTTTCCTGTCTTCTGATTCTGTGAGTGTTCCAGATGGTTTCTCGAAACGAGTCTAGCTGTTTTTATATCACCGGAATTAAAATGAAAGCCAACAGCATCCTGAGGGAAAATGAAAAATAAGAAGGTAAAGGTTATGTACTACCATAACTAGAACTTACATTTGGATATGAAAAGATTACGCCCAGGCCTTGTTTTGTACTGTTATCAACAACCTGACTTAATCTAAAACACTTTAGGAAACCGAGTTTGTATTTCTCACATTTTTTTAAGATTACAAAGTGACACTAACAGACACTTTTGTGATGGGCTTTGATAATATTTTGGCCAAAAGTATGGTTAAACCACTTGTAGATCCATCTGAATCTTTTCTTAAGCTACCGGTCCCCAAGGAAGATGTCCTGTGTAATCTTATTCTCAGAGGATGCACCATAAGCAATACTCCTAACTATTTTTTTTGCAAAATATGCATTTTTTTCCACATGGGTAACGCATGTCATCCAACAAAGACAAATTAGATGATTACCTATGGGTCCCATTGTCTGCGTCATATAGGCCTTTGTCTTTCAGCATACAGAGCTGCACTTGAAAATATCTTTCTAATCTCTCGTGTAACTCCCTCCGCCAACGCTTAATGTTACTGTCAATTAATTAGACACTGCAATAAGTACAGAACGCTAACAGTTGTCTTTACATTTATATTACACCACTTCTTGACTTCTTGATATATACTACACACGCACATTATAGGCACACACATGTATCGTTATCCCAAACCAAAAATTTGTTATAATTCATACTATCTACCGGATTTGCTGTTGATGGTCCATACACAACTGTATCAGTTGGTTCTATGTCGCCATGGTTTTGTCTTAGAAATACCTGCATGGTGGCCATTATGCCAGTTTCACTGCCCCTGTCTACTCTTATGATTGAAGATCCCTATATTCGTAAAGGTACTCCAAATACAACCGACCGATAAGCTTTGGATCACAGTTGGTCACAAACACTCTTAACCATACCAATTTACTTCTTGAGGTATCAACGCTGCCATATACTGCAAGCGGGGATGTCCTGTTCTGATATCCAATTAATTTGTCATGACCGTCCATGGAATGGACCCAATTAACTCCTTTTGTCGTAAACTGCTTCTTAACTTTCTTATTCCTCTTGGTGGGACATCTTGCCGCCAGACCATCAGGGTCGAGATCAAACATAACATCGTGCACTAAATCTCTTGGTACATTGAGTTTGTACTCTTGTCTCAACCAATTTTGCATTGCTCTATACCCAAGAAGACACCCAGAACCGTCAAGTTCATTCTTCACTGCTTCCTTTACTTCTTCAACCGAAATTCTTGTGTCAGGGAAGTGTATATCAAACTCTCGAAGTCTTCTATCAAGAGAACGAAGACTCCACGCATACTGTGGAAAGTCTCGTACGAGAAAGTTTAATATATTTTTTTTTATTATTTTTAACATCAATCAATTCTTTGTTTTGATTGCACTTTGTTTTTAAAGTTGTTTCGCTTTCTAAATCGGTTTTTGTTGCACTTGTAACTGCTTAGTAATTTAACTTCGATTTTACTTTAATTATCCAATTTGATTTCTTTTTTATTTAGTTTTGCTTTTACATAAGATGTCTAAGTACTTTAATTTTGATTTTACCTTGATTATTCAGTTTAATTTCTGATTGAGTTGGTTTTAATTTTATATCAGATATTTTTTTCGGAAAATCTTTACAAAACAACGTAAAATATGAATGGCAAACATCGGCCACCATACTCTAGAACCTGCGTAAGTTCCGAAATAAGCGCCTTACAGTAGGTATTATGTCAAACTTAGGTAATGACTGTGTTTCATTTAAAGCCTACAGGAGTTCTAGAAATTGTCAACAAGTAAGCCTTACGCAAGTAAGTGCAAGTCAGTTCCACGTAAATTTGAGGGTCCAACATAGGTTTGGTGAGATGCGGAATAAAGCTTAAAATCGAGGCGGGTTGTGGGATGATAGAAATCTTTAAGGCAGGATGCGGGGTTTAAAACACCTGCGAGACCGAGATGATCTCCATTTCTAAGTCATGGAAGCCTATTGAGAGTATGTCATTTTCAGCACTGCAAAGCCACGTAAGTAGCCTATTAGGTAAAATATGGTGGTGTACTGAAACAAATGAGACTACACAAGGTGAGATCGGAAAGGGATAAAAATGCTCGTTGGTGCGAGCGAGATGTGGGTTTCAGAGAGCCTATTCAGGCCCTGACATGCATGAGTGATTTGTTATCAGCGATCGTTTGGTGAAGAGGATTGATGTATCATTAGTAAAGCTGAGTATCGAATGAGAGTGCTTTTCTTTTCTTATTCTTTGAGTTCCAATCATTTTATTTTCAAATAAAATTGGACAAAGTTGTGGGTTTACAGATCTACACAATTTTTTTCTCCCACACATAAAATCAAGACGCAAGATAATTATTTATTTAACTCATCTCAACTTGACATCTTTTATTTGCTTCGGTTGTTACTCACATGAATTAAAAGTTTACTGGTTTTATTGTTAGAACATTTTATAAAGATTAGTTCAGTGGATGTTTCCTGTGCCTTCATCCCATATCTTAGCGAGTTGAAAGTGGGCAGCCCATCCTTTCCGCCAAATCACACAATTGCCTCTTCGTAACAGCAAATTCTCGCAGATCCCTTTCCCACCTCTTCATTCCCCTTTTCTGTCAAAAAGACGGAGAAATAGAAAAACGGTAATCACCTGATATACCTATGAATTACTGAAAAAGAAATAAATATCGAATTACCAGAAGTAAATATCGAATTACCCTTATGTGTCCTTAGGCAGCCATGAGCTGAAGTCTCCCCAGCCCCACACCCCGCCCCCGCTTCTGCCGGCCGTGTTTTCGATCGGTAAATGAACATGAGGTTTAAAATGAAATACACCGGTACGTTCTTTTCTCGTGCCAGTTATATCTTATCTTTAATGAAATAACACGAACACAAATGTAGTCTTATTAATGAGTTAGATACTAATGCAAAAGTTTTGTCCTCTTCAACAGCATTGACCCCCCCTCCCCCCTTAATGTCGATCAACTAAATTGCTTCTCAGATAAACGGGACAAGAAACGTTTCATGTTTTATGAGAATCAAGGATTTAAAGCCACTCCCCGTATTAAGAAATGGCCTCTTGTTGCGGATCAAATTCCTGTTGTTTGAATCTACGGCGAGCTTATTTCCTCGGAAGCTAGTGAAGTCGATCATCCGCAAATTGTCGGTGAATGAGAGAAGATGTTTCAGGGGAGAGGTGAGCCTCAAATTGCGCTTCATCGTGTTGTAAACAAGATGAGTACCAAGAAAAGGACCTCTGCATTTTTTCTAGAATTATCAGGTTGATTTCGCGTCTGCAATTGCTTGCCAACGGGTAATAGTCTGGGCGCATGCGTGTAAAAGGGCCCGAATGCGTGCACGGAAGTTAAAAGAAAAAAAAGGGAACTTTATTTAAGTTTCAAATCTAACTAGCGTTCGTGGTACGCTAATTGGGGACACTGTGAATTGAAATTAACACGAATCAAATGTAATCAGAAATTATGTAGGTTTGTGACGAGAGGGGAAAACCGGAGTACGCGGGGAAAAACTTCTCAGAGCAGAGTAAAGAACCAACAAACTCGATGTGAGGCGAGTGCTCTCGCCACTACGCAACCACTGGTCTCCTGCAGAAAAACTCCTATTCAGCGATTAGGAAATTTAAAAAGACAAACGACCTAGGCCTCTTTGTTTATTTACGATGAGTTGTCCCGGAGAAAGATTAAAGACAACAGTGTGGACCTCCACAAAATGACACATTTTGCGATACATACCTTAAACCCACTTGTCGTAGCTATGGGATTCCAAGTGCTCAGCGATTCATTGAATAACATCGCCAGGCAAACCAGACCTAAAAGAAGGGAAAATCTAGAATTCATTGCTTGTGCTGAAGGTTAGTGGTTCGTTCTTCACAGTAACAGAGTGGACTTTTTAGTTTGAATCTTCTTTAAGTGAGCGCTCCTGACTGATTGAGGTAGCTCTTTACTACTTATGACTTACTTCTGCCTGTATTGACGCTATTCATATATAGGTATAATATACCGTGATGCCAAACTACGACACGTGGCATGCAAATAGTATTGCAAATGCCCTGTTAAAAACCTTGAAATGATGAAATTAGCAAAGATAACGTTGCTATTCAGTTAAGTTGAAAGAGACTAGTTAAGAAGCAGGAGATTAGGAGTCAGTCAAATAATCGAAATTGTTTAGCACAGCTGTTACTTAATGTTTTCTTCCGCTGGTAAACAAAGTTGTTAAGGTGTGAGACCACAAACTCTGTCCAGAAATGAATGATACGTCACTATATTTCGAATTTTCTCCATCATTACCACAGCTGGACACTGTAGGCGAGTGAAGGGTAAATAACGTTGAATTTAGATTACTGCTTAGATTCCCCTTTTTACAATAAAATTACAATCCCTGAAGTCAAAATTCAACAAAAGAAGTCCTATATCTGCAGGGTATGTAAAAAGAAGCTATTTAATAAGCTCCATAGACTAAAGACGCCCCTCAATTTATGGTCGTTAACCATTGACCGCATTAATTAACCATGATAGCAAACACTCACAAAGCGTCCTAACTATACTAATATTCAATTCAATATCACCTGTCTGCAACTTTTTCAATTGAAAATCTATCTATAGATATGAAACCTTTGTCGGCTCATGAGTTTTGTGAATCCCAAGATATTTTGGATTTATAATCCGTTTATGGATTCTCTATCCAAAAGGCAAAATTCGTATTTGGATTCGAGAATCCGTTTTCGAATTTTTCTCCCGAAAAGAACACGTCCTATACAGCTATCTTTTGATGCAGGAATAAATACTACTTCAGTGTTGTGTATTTAATGGTAGCGTTACTTTGTTTGTAATGTTTATATCGTTTCTACAGTTATATCGTGTGGGAGATGCATGTACGAGGTGATCAAAATTACATTTGGAACTTTTAATCTGTGTTTACAGTAACGTTTTCTTGGACTTGAATAATAATAATAATAATAATAATAATAATAATAATAATAATAATAATAATAACAAGAGCGGTCTTGTTTTGAGAACCAAAGACTTGGATTGAAATACTTTATTTTTCCCTAATATTCATTTCGTCAATTTGGGACGAAAGCCGACATGGAAGTCTCATAATAAGAAGAATCCGTTAGTTGCTGTTTTACACGTGACATTTAGTTCGTATTTATTTGCAAAATTTACGATAAGCAAGACCAAAACAGATGCAAAGTCTCCTTCATGGCGATTGTCTTATAAATGAAATATTTTTACACGCGAAATCCTTTTCGCAGCCAAAAAAAAAAGAAATAATAATATTAATAATAATAACAAAAACAAGTAACATTCGAACTGTTTGCGGTCGCACGGTGTTCTATCGCTGAAGCCGAAACATCTGTCCATGGGCAAATTACAGGCAAATTAACATAGACACCAGTATGTTAAATATAGAAGGCAAAGCACTGGCTTTGAAAGTAACTCCCAGGATTGTGATATGCTTTTTAGCTTAGCATGCACAAATCAGGTTTATGTATGCTCGGAGGTAGTGCAACTATCAAATGGGAATCATGTTTTTCACTTTTAAATATACATGGTTAATAATACGTCGATAAAGCGTGGAACGATTAATATTGTCGTGGTTAAGTGATCTGTTGTAAATGCTTTCGAGGCCGAAATCCTCCGACTCTCCATGACAGGCTTATCGCACTTAGGACCAAAATATCAAACAGCTCTGTAGTAACGCGTTCGTATTGAGGTGAGCTACCAGCTCCAATGTTTTTATCTTCGTGTAACGCATTATCTGGGAACGTGGCAGTTTCTTTTTTAATATGAAGGCATGAATAAAGCAATAGTCGAATTGAGGCTGTGTTGCTTGAGGCATTGCGGGACAGCAGAACTACATTCGACTTCAGTGCCCGCATCCCGTGGATAAAAGCAAGGCTCATAAGAGGGAAGGGTCAATTTATTATGATTGTTGTGTTTTGTACAACGTTAACGTAAACCTCGTTCGTGCATATCGTCAATTTTTTCGCTCTCTTTATTTTTGGTCGCATTTCAGAAAGCAAATAACCTTTCAGACAGTGGTCAATGCAGTTTAATTCTTCATTAGGTCATGTAGACGACAAATATTTAGTCTAACAAAGCTTCAAGAAGAAAAAGATTGCGTACAAACAAGTCATGAGCATAATGGTGGCATGACTTCATGTCAATCCCCATGATCTCCATTTCCAGTATTTCCAAGTTTTCTGGTATCTAGTCGACGTGCATAGCTAGACTCTAAAAGTCGGTCTTTCAACCATCGACCAAATGTGCACCAACCATCGATCGAACGAGTGTCGACCAATTACTGACCGATACATCGGTCAAGTATCGACCAATTGTAAGTGTCTGCAAAGTGTCGGCGAAATGTTGGTAAAGTATAGGTGAACTGAAAAGCTGCATCGACCGACATACATCTCGACTTACTATATACCGAGTGTCGACCGAGTGTCGATCAAGTGTCGACCGATCGCGCGAGTGTCGATGGAGTGTCGACCGAGTGTCGACCGGCTAGGTCGACCGATATAGCGGTCGCCATAGGGGTCGACAAAATAGTCGACACTACCTACAGTAAACATGATCCCTGAATTTTTCAGGCTTCTCTGGCCAATTGTAAAATTGCTTTCTTAACTGCGAGGGTCAGGCTTAGCCTGGAAGAGCTTGTTATTGATATGCTTATGTTTGTGTTTGCTGCCCATGAACAGGCTCAACGCAAGAGGATCACACTACTGATTGTTCAATTCAAGATACCGCCGTAACTTTCAAATTTGTGTGAGGAATCGCATCTCTCTAGATATCAGGTGGATTTCCAGGGGCATGAACCTCCACGGGGACGCTGTTAGCTATAGTTTTTTTGATAATAACAACTACAGTAATGGACTCTTTTTTTTTTTCAAGATATCGACACTCGTCGGTTCTCTCACACTATAGACAGGTTCTCCTGGCATTAGAACACCGAATGATCGATATTTACCTTTCTTCAGCCCGGTTGTGGAGCAGTTTGCATTGAAGTCACGACAACAACTGGGTTTATCCACCGGTCTGCTCAATTATCCGAGTTTTGAGACACAGTGAACTTTCTTAGTGAAAGATGAACCCTGATAGGTGGAATCCGTCTGCTTCGTGGAATGCTTGTTCGGAAGAGGGCGTTCATTCGAACGATTTCATTGTTGACTGGGTTTTCCTTATTCCCAGGGTTATTTTTTTAAAGGAAGAGGGCGGAATTAGTCCTTCTTTTGGTCGCCGGCTTCTTGACTATGTTATTTATACTTGTAGTTATTACTTTGACACCCCTGCCTCGCGAATCGATTTTGTTATTCCCAGACCTCTCGCGCCCTTGCCTGTTTCTACACCTAGTTTTACGGGAGATGTGATTCTTGTGCGTCGTAGTTGTAACCATATGTCACCCCTCGCGGTAATCTTCCTCACCTGCCTTTTACTTTTGCTTTATGCTAACTTACTTCTCGTGCCATTCCCCTTTCTTTTACTTTCAGATATTTTTTCAGTCTGGCTTCTGGACTTCAGACGAGATCGCGGATCATTCAGTCCACAGTAATCACATTGAAGGCTTCAATAAAGTATACGTATTGCTGCGACGTTCAATTAAGCTGCTTTTCCAGCACGCCCTTTTCACGACGCCTTGTACATGTGCTTGCCGCACAACATCGATGAGTCACGGTCACATGACCTAGTAGACATTGCATAATACAGCCTCCCCCGATAATCCTATTGTTGAGGCCGTGTGTATTTTTGCGCAACTTTGATATTCCTCTCGGGCACGCATGAAATCAAGACACAAGATCAATATATATTGAACTCATTTCAAGTTGACATGTTTTATTTGCCTAGGCTGTCATATGGATTCAAAGTTTTCTGGTTTTATTCTTAGAACATTTCATAAAGATTAGAACCTTCACTCTCACGACAAATATTGCTTAAAATACTCAAAATATGCTAAAAAGGAAGTATTTAGCTTAAAAAAGTATTCTATACTACGAAATAATTTTTTTCTGAGGGTCCAAAATAGGTCTTCGTAGTAAATTCAAATCTCCCGCTATCCGCCATCTTGACTAGTCGCGCAGAGCAGTCTGGGCTTGTGACGTAGCTTGGTTGCTTTACTCCTCGAGTATCCGTAAAAGAGCAAAAATGTCGCACTGTGTCGCTTTTGAGTGCAACGTCCAGGTCAAGAGGAAACAAAACGATCCAAAAATGCGATTCCATACGTTCCCAAAAGATAAAAAATTTCGTCAGGCGTGGATCCATACTAATGGGAGGACATCTTACCCGAAAAATGCGCGTTTGTGCTCGAAATATTTCGAAGAGCATTGGTTCGAGGCGTCGTATCTCATGGAAGTGCGAATACTTGAATCAAGCTCGGATGCTAAATCCTCTCAAGACAGATGCCGACGTCCCCACAAGATTTTCTCACCGGAAAGCAACTCCCGTACGCTTTTTTTGCCAAACGAGCAGAGAAGTGACAGCTTCTGGAAGTTTGTGTGTGTGTGTGTGTGTGTGTGTGTTGTTATAATACAACATGTTATGAATGTTGCTTTCTGGCCCAATCCTTGAGTTGTGATGCTTGGTTAATTACGAATCCTACTTCCCTTATGTTTTTAGAGTGTTTCTGGCCTTTTTAATGACAATCCTGGTATCTCAGCTTTTCAGGAAAGAACGCATGAAGAATTAGCAAAGGAGGAAGATGACGAGTCGCTAGAAATGTTGTGACCGTTTCCCCGACCCATTGTGATGTTGGAGTTCAAACAGAGTGTTCCCTTGTAACAATGGTGGATAGTTCAACACTGTGAAATGCCCACAACCAGGAATGCTCCGTGTCAATTTCCACACGATTTTTGTGAGGCTGTTTTCCTTTTTAGCATATTTTGAGCATTTTAAGCAATATTTGTTGTGAGAGTGGAGGTTCCTTCTTATGCCTCCATTGAATATCTCCGTGAGTTAAAGGGGGCAGTCCATCCTTTCCGCCAAATTAATCACACAATCGCCTCTTCGTAGCGGCAAATTTACGGAGATCTCTTCCTCACCTCCTCATTACACCTTCTTGCAGTCAAGAAGACGGAGAAATAGAACGACGATAATCGCCTAATGTACATGAATTGGTGAAATAGAAATAAAGCGAATTAGCCTTGCGAATCCTTGGCTAGCTATGGTAATAAACTGCTATGTGAAGCTAGGGTTTAAAGCCACTAACCTCATTAAGAAATGGCTGCATGTTCCTGTCCGAATTCCTTATCATCCCTATGTAGAATACCCGGTTGTTTGGATCTGCGAAGTCGATTCATCCGCAAATTGTCCCCTGTTTCAGGGGAGAGGTGAGCGTGAAATTGCTTGTCAGCGAGTTGTAAACAAGATGGGTGCCAAGAGAAGGACCTCTGCATCTTTTCTGGCATGTTCAGGCTGATTTCACCTCTGGAATTACTTGCCAAGGGGTAATAGGCGGAGGGCATGCGCGTAGTATAGGCCCTGTATGTGTGCATGGAAGTTCCTCGAGAATAACTTGTACTCAGCTATTAGGAAAATGGAAACTGAAACCACCAAGGCCTTTTATTTGTTTATTTATAAGTCGCCCCGGAGCAAGGTTAAAGACGAATATATGGATCTCAGGAAAATGGCACATTTTGCGATACATACCTTAACAACCTTTTCACCCGGAGGTTGGGAAGTGTTTGCAAAGCACAGGGATTCCCTGAATAACATCCAATTGAAGTAGCTCTTTGCTTTACGACGAACTCCTGTATTGACACTACTCGTATATAAAGGACATTTATTCCCACAAAGAATAAATGAATTTATACGGCTCGCTACGTGAGTAATGTTTGATTCTAGATTATGTAAATCAGTTGACTTGTTACTGAGAAAACATACGGCCACGATTGTTGCTAATATATGGCACAACTATTGATCTCAGTTTCATCACTTGGCTCCAGCAAACAGAGCTCAGCCTTGGTTATGCGCCCCGTTGAGTCTAAGGTAACGAGCGAGAAGCATAAATATAATATATATTGATGCAAATTACGACACTTGGCATGCAAATAGTGTTTAAAACTGCACTGCGTAGGTGAGTGAAAGGTAAATAAATGGGAGCTCCCTCGTCTTACGTTGGATTCGGACTAAAACCCAGATTCCTCAAATATAATTGCAGTCCCTGAAGTAAAAGTTCTACGAGATCAGCCTTATATCTTCGGGGTATATAGAAGCTATTTAATGATTTCCATAGAGTAGTGACGATCCGCAGTTAATAGTCGGTAATCATTGATCTCATTAACGATCACTGCTGTGCTTATCATGCTCAATGCAGTAGCACCTGTCTTCAATTTTTTCAATTGAAAATCTACCTACAGATATGAAACATTTGTCGGCACATAATATTTTCGTGAGCCCCTATAGCTAGATATTTTGGATTTATTATTTGTTTTTGGATTGTCTCAAAAAAGGCAAAATCCGTATTTGGATTTGAGAATCCGTTGTCAAACTTTTCACCCGGAAAACGCTTCCTATACAGCTATCTTTTGATGCTCGAATACAAACTGCTGGACGATTTAGAGTGTTGTGTGCATAACGGTCACCTTATATATATTGCTCATATCGTTTGTAAAATTATACCATGTGGAAAATTCATGTAAGATGAAAACGAATGAGTTTCGGCTATCGATTTGTTTTCATTCTACGACAACGCTGACGGCGTTTGTTCGTTTTGCATAATGGTGTGATCAAAATTAAATTTGGATCTCCTAATGTGGTTTCACAAGAAC
>BLFN01000485.1:1998370-2000542 GCA_014634225.1 Acropora yongei
GCTTGGTTCAGTCGCTCTCACTGCTTTCACAAAATCTTACTTAAAGAGGCCCACTGAAAGTACCCGTATGAAATACCGGACTGATTAAATGTTCAACAAATTAAACTGAGGCGTTAACCAAGCAAACAAACAGACAAAACAAACTGAAACGCTCCTTAGGGATATTCGTATTTTCTTCTTTCCTTTTTCTCTTTTTGTTTTTTGTTTCTTCAAACGAATCATCAGAATTCACCATTCAAGAAAAAGTCAACTATGTTGATGCCGTTATAACTTAGCACAACTTTAAACGCATCACTTTACTTTGTCTTTCTAACTTGTCTTGTTGACTTCACATTGTGAGGAATTCGTATTTAGCCTAAGAGCTCACAGTTATTTTAATATAAACGGAAAACAAAATTAAAGGAGACAAAACAAAACCTCCAATTCTTTGTTTGCTTTTCTTTGCTAGCTCAATAATCTAATTAAGAATTTGATCTCGATAACCAATGTTCTTTTAAAAAAGTAAAGATTGAATTGTAAAGAAAATTTGGCTATAAATGTCTCTTTATACCGTTCATGTAGTTTTGCTATCGTTTACCATATTCTATTCAGTCATAGTTTTATTTTTGAACAGTGAGTGAATATTTACTCCACCTTCATTTTTTAAAACCTTTCACAATTTCGGCAAAATCGAATTCAAAGGAAAAGCCACTTATTCCCATTCTGCTTTACATGGTGAAATATGACTTTACCAACAAATGATGCGGTGATTGGTTTCCTAGTATTTATTTTTCTCAAATGAAAATACACTGACAAACGTATCGCGGTGGTGCACGTGGACAGCTGAAACAAAGAAAAAAAAAAACTGGCCCAGCATTTAAGATATCCTTTATGATCAAGAAACATCCAAAGATGACCAAAACAAGGAGAGTGGTATTCTTATATATATTACAAATCAATTTTCAGCTAATCTCAAAATCGACCATTTCGCCTCACTATAGCCTTGTTCAAAAATAACATTACTTCGCCACTTTTTGAAATTCTGTTTTTTAAAAATAATTGGATTTTATTTAAGATTTATTTTTTTGCACTGTTTAAATCAAAGATAGCTGTATTGTGGATATAGAGAATGGGAGATTTTACTTGCTTTTCTTACGTTTGATCTGAGACTTCGCACGTAACTGGCTGCAGCAAAAGATGTTATACTTGGTTTTAATGCATTTTATCGTTGATATGTTGTCATGGAGTGCCCAGGGTGGTTTTGGTGATGTTCTTCGCATGGATGATAATGTGGTGATAATTACTGGATGATGTTGATGAATCGAGATGCACTCGTAATCTAACGTTTTTATTATTAGTTTTTTGGAGATGGATAGAGGTAGCACACCAGTCAAGTGTCAAGTAATAACAGCGTATTAGTTTTTGTGTGCTATAGCCCTTTACCATTCTATGGCATTTGATGCGTTTTTAAAGAGATTTACCTCAAGTTTGCTGCTCGAAAAACAATTTCGTTTGTGTTACCCGTCTTGCTTGGGTTAATAACTCTCCAGGCTGGGATGTTTATCAATCAAGGTTATGATCTTGTGATCTTACATGATTCTCTCTTTTCAGTCAAATTCTGTAGTCAAGTGCTATATTTGTACGATTCTTTTATCGACAAACTTGTCCGGCTCCATAAACTCTGATTTCTCATAACTTCTTATTGTCAAAGTAGCGTCATGTCATCCTGCCTTCTGCCCTTGCACAGTTTACTATTTCGCATTAAAATTATGTTGCTTTTTTTGTTCTTTATTGCTCGAGATTCTTTACAATCCCCTTACAACTATGAGAAAGATGAAAACCTGAAAGTGGGTGTTAAAAGGAGCACAGAAAGAAATACATCAAGGCAATGCTAGATAACTTTATTTGCTAAAGAATTCTTCTCATAATTTATGAACAGTATAATTATTAAAGTCGACTTTTTTTGTTTTTCTGAAAAAAATAAGATCTGTTGCTAGAATTGAATAACGCGACTTTTTTTTTGTAGTGGATCAACCAAAAGAAACAAGATAAATGAAATATTTGCATGCGAATAGGAATTTTAAGCCTTCCACTTGGCCACACTGCTTGCATGTCATAGTTTTTGCATATTATTTAGTATTGCGTGACAACATCCGAGCATTAGAGGGGGTTAGGGCTTATGCAATCGGTTTT
>BLFN01000485.1:2033052-2038589 GCA_014634225.1 Acropora yongei
TGTGCTGAAGATCAGTGGTCTGTTCTTCGCAGTAACAGAGCGGCCGTTTTAGTTTGAATCTTCTTTAAGAGAGCACTCCTGACTGATTGAGGTAGCTTTTTGCTAAATTATGACTAACATCTGTATTGACGCTATACTGAGTTATGGAGACATAATACCATGATGCCAAACTATGACGCTATGATGCTAAACTGTGGCATGATGCAAATGGTATTTTAAACTTGATTGTATTTTGAATGATGCAGAGCGTTATTGTCAAAGAATTGCCCTTTAAAAACCTTTCAATCATTAAATTAGCAAACGAAAACATTCCTATTAGTTAAGTTGAAAGGGACCAGTTGAGCATAGGAATCAAATTAGCGAAATTGTTTAACTGCTGCACGGCTTTTACTTACTCCTTTGTTCCTCTGGCAAGCAAACTGAGTTGTTGAAGGTGTAAGAGCACAGATTCTGTCGAGAAATGAATGCAGTCAAAATTCTATGAAATAAGCCCCCATATCTTCGAGGTACATAGGAGCTATTTAATGAGCTTTAGAGACTATAGACGCTCCTCAATCAATAGCCATTAACCGTGACAGCAAACACTTACATACAAAATGCCTGTAGAGAAAAATATATACCTTTATCTGTACATGCACTTTGTGAATCCCTGGATATTTTGGATTTATTATCCTTGTTGGATTGTCTCAAAAAAAAGGCAAAATCAGCATTGAGATTCGAGAATCCTTTCCCGATTTTTTTCTCCCACAAAAACGCATCCTATACAACTATCTTTTGATGCAGGAATAAAAACTTCTTCATGATTTAGAGTGTTACGTTGTGTACATAGTGGTCACCTTTTTTTATGTTGTTGCGTTCGATGAAGTGGAACGCAAGCCTAATTTTGATCTGTGGCTTTCGAGAGGTGGTTGTCTTGTACACGGTTATATGCTGAAACATTCCACATTCCTGTAAGGACACCAAAATGGCCACCCCGCTGGAGTTTTGCAGGGGCATGTCACGGCCAGCAAACTGGTACCGTTACTAAGACATGTGACGAATTTGTGAGTATGTGCGCAGGCCATGTAAGCACGTCTTTGCGGCTGATCATCTTTGGTCTTTCCTTCTACGTGTGCGGAGCGCTAGCATTGGATTAACCTTTTTGCGGTGGAACTTTGAAGCTGAGTAAGTACTATACACAATATTCCTTTCGAGTATGATGTTATTTAAACACTTTGAGCGTAGCAGTTATCGAATGAATTTAGACCTGAATAGTGTGAGTGAATCAGACATCACAGTTGCAATATCAAGAAATATCAGTTATGATTCACATTCGAACAAAATTCAAACAGTTGCAATTTAATTGTTAACCCTTTCCTGTCCAAGAGGTTCCCCATTGACGAGTAAAATCGTCTGGCGTTAGACAGAGTAAAATCTATAAGTGCCCTGAGCACTCATTTGGACGGGAAGGGGTTAAGAGGGACATAGTTTTTGACGTTGTTAACCCTTTCCTGTCCAAGAGGTTCCCCATTGACGAGTAAAATCGTCTGGCGTTAGACAGAGTAAAATCTATAAGTCCCCTGAGCACTCCTTTGGACGGGAAGGGGTTAAACAATGTGACACCATCAGGCTGTTGCTCCCGGAACTGATTCCAAAGACAGAGTTGCAGTTTTAAGTTTGGTCACAGTTGTAATGTTAGTGTCAGTCGTAAATTATGTTGGTTTCAGTTACAATGTTACAGTTATGCCGTTACGGTACCGTTGTGTTATAAATTTCCTATCAACTACAGTTAATTATTACGCTGATATACTAAACGTATTTAAGAAATGCCACCTATTAAATGAAGAATATTTGCAAAATTAGGTAAGAAATTTGTTCTTTTAAAAGAACTGTGTTACAAATCATTTTGAATTCATTTCATTTTTCCTTGCTCTATGTTTTCCTCCAGGAAATATTAATTTTTCTCTATGACACCCGCCTCTAACGCTCCAGGTAACGTCGAACGCCTTTTATAATCTGCGATTACTACTAGTCTATATCGTTTTTGCAGTTATATCGCGTGGAAGATGAATGTAAAACGGAATCTATTAGTAAAATGGAATTGATACATCTATTTAGTACACTGTCCAATATCAGGTGCTTTTTGGCTTTGTATAGATGTTATGTTTGGAAAATTACTTTCATGCCATTCGCGTTTTGACATTTGTGAACATAATGTTTGGCTCTTTGGAAAAGAAATGCAATCAATTAACCATATTGTATTACAAGATAAACAAGCTATCTTCCAATGCGAACATCTTAACGGGCATCCTTCCCTTTCACGTCTAATATAAATACTGCGCACATTCTACAGTTGAAAATCTGACGTTTCAAACATTTCATTAGCAGTTAACATCCATGTAAGTATTCTACAATTTTTCTTTTCTAAATTGGACTATAGAGTATTTTCACGTGACGTCACGGCGGCCGTGATGATGTCCCTAAACAAAGGAACGGCGGCCATGTTGGTGTCCCAACTAATCCTTCGGGAATTGAACTCTGTTCTCATGCAAACGCTTTCTTTTGTTTTGGTTGAAAAACATGCTCATTCATCACGTGAGAAAACACTCTATTACAAAGATACAGTATTGAATTGATACAACAGCAACGTATTGTACTTTAGTCAATTTGTGTAATCATTTTGTAAAAAAAACAAAAAAAAAACATCACCAATGACCACTAAAACATTATTAACCAAACTTGCAAAAGTGCATTGCTAGAAAATATAATGGTCTGAAACTATATATGCATAAACCAGGCAATACAATTCCAATTAAATTATGCAATATTCAATTCCGACTTGCATCGTCATAAACAGATATCATTCAAAAGTAAGCACGCAGTTGCAAGTAGTGAACAGTATTTCTAGTCCAATGTTTCATCTGGTAACCAGTACTCAATCAAAAAAGGCAAGGATTGAATTGCACAGATATATAATTTTGGCTATAAATTTATCCATATATCGTTCATGTAGTTTTACTATCGTTTTCGTTTGTGATAATATTCTATTCTAGTTATCGTTTTCTCTTCGTTAAGTGAACAAAGAAGTCAATTATAGCTACATCTTTATTTTTTGAACGTTACATAATTTCGGAGAAATCGAATTCAAAAGAAATGCTACTTATTTCTATTCTACAGAAAACTTCACTTCCTGACGAGTGAATTCCAAGTTAAATTTCACGGAAAAAAAAACGATATCGTACGAGTCGTGAGGCGATCGGAAGCGATATGAGTGCAATATCGGTTTCTCGCGTGAAATTTGACGTGGAATTCACTCGTTAGACAGTGAATTTTTCTTAACTCGCAGAGCTAAAGGTAAACTCTATTACTGGCCGAAACGAAACGTTTTGTAATTTTGTGAGCTGCGCTAAAGCGCAAGCAATGGAAACCCTTTCAAAGGCAGCTGTCAAGATGTGGCGAATAGGAAGCAACCACTTTTATTTCAACCTCGTGGAGAAAGCAGTGCCTCAAATCTTTTAATCTTAGCAAAAAAAAAACTGAAAGTACGAACGAAATACGGAGTTATTTAAGGCAATTAAGATCTTAAAGAACAATTATTTCATCCAATGAAAATCTTGGATTGGCCTGCTATCATTTAACTTGGCAAAATGTGGCGTCCGCAATCAACAATTGAAATGCTCAAGCGAAAGGAAAATTTCCAGCGTTCCGGTATTAAAACAACATCTCCAAAAAACCGGCGAGTGCTTTCCAGTTATAAAAAAAATTATATTTAAAATATGACGCTTCTGACTGAAATTCCTCAGGAAACTCGTACAAAAAATAGCTCAAAATAGAAGTTTAAGCTTTTAAAATTTTTGCTCGCGAGTCAATTTAGCAATATCGCTTCATGTTAATGCGCAATTCCACGCTAAATACTCTCTCTTTGATAGCTAATCAGACAGCGAGTTTACCTATAGCTACGTGATTCTATCGTCCTTATCCGAGAAGACTAGAGTGTTACCACTTGCAAATGGTATTACAAAGGCAACACTTTCTTTCCAGTTATTTAAAGACCCTGATTGTTGGTCTGGCCGCGGCTTTGAACCCGCAACCACCCGCACAGTAGCACTGTGTTCAATCAACCGAACCGGTCGGCGGTTGTCTCAGGTTGTTGGTTTGTTGTCTTTGTTTACCTCCAAGCAATTCTAAGGCTAACGGGACAGCGGACTGTGGCTCTCAACGGGATAAATCTAAAGCAGTTAAGTATTTATCTCCTACGGTGACGGTGTAGGGCTTTTAGGCTTCAATATTTCAGCTGCTGCCCCAAGAAATTGCCGTCAACGGTCAAAACTTTACCAGTATCCTATGGGACCCACTGAACACTTAAGACACTTAGGAAAGTGATGCGCTATTTCCGTGTTACCGATGGAAGAGAAGTAAAACAATCTGAAAAAGTCGATTATCGAGGCTTTTAAGACTGATAACAGCTTTATTCCCGTTAGCGGGGGAAAGGCCTGTGAAAACTGTGTTGTATATTTAGAAAATAAACCCCTTTCGCCGGCTGGTATATCGGAGGATAATGGCTAAGGCTAAAAGACTGTCCAAAAATTGAACAGTTGGCCGAGAAGCGAAGCTTTCATTGATCCAAAGAAGAATTGTCAACCAGCCTTTGAATTTCTCGGTCACTGGCTTCTGTGTGAAGTTTTTATGTGTTTTCCTTGACTAATTAAAAGTTTAGCTTGAACGGTTTCTCGTCTCTTTGTTTTTCTTCCGTTGAAATAAAATCAGACGATGGATCTCAGACCGGACGACGGATATCGTCTGATAACCATTGACCGATTTAGTATCACGTGATCAGTTTTATCCAATAAGAGCCCGCAGAAATTAATCGGTGGGTTATAACTACCGGTAGTTAGCAAATAACTATGAAGCAAATGGCACTGCGAGTTTGACTAATGGTCGTGGGTCGTGAGTCGTGAGTACCATCGTGAGTACAAGTCATTATTTGCCGGATGATGTAATCTCTTAAAATGCGAATCGTTCTAAGGAGTTTCAGAAGTTATTTACGGGTCAAACTCTTAATCAACTCACAAAAAAAATTTTACACCAAAAAGAGCGATCCTGAAAGAAGTTTCCATATAAAACCAGGATCAGAAACGCGGCAATTAGCCGTGTTTTTTAATGAAAATTAATTTGCGTTCGCAGCCATGCATATCATTATTAATTTTTAATTAGTAACACCAGTAATAGTTCTCACTAAAGCTGCCCCCGCTCTTTTCATAAAATGGAGAGGAGAATATTTTACTGAAATGACTGTGTATTGGGAATAACCGTTTATTATTCTTACCCTTTTTTTATTTAACAGGTTTGGTTATTTGAATCAATCTGGGAAGTTTCGTGTAAAAATAGAAACTTTTCACTACACTCAATACATTCACTAGCACGCGTACCTCCTTTAGGTGACAGGGAAAATCATTCACGCATTGTAATAAAAACTAATCCTATTCGTTGAACGTGATCTTCCATTTCCGATCCCTGTCGATTGACGTTACATTTTACAATAATACTGAGACTCACTT
>BLFN01000485.1:2095649-2098149 GCA_014634225.1 Acropora yongei
TCTCGTTGTGCAGGACCATCAACCCTTCCACCCCTTCGTGAGCGCCTGGTTGTTCCCCGCTCTGTCTTAGACGGCCTATTAACAGCTCTTCACATCCGGTTTAGTCATCCGTCAAAGTACCAAACAAAGAGTCCCATCAGCCGATACTTCTTTGCTCTAGATGTTGACAAAGCCATCGACCATGTATCTTCCTCCTGTCACACCTGTGAGTCTGTTAAATCAATTCCTAAACATTTCCAGCGCCAGTCAAGCGAGGTAGCCCCCCGGTCCATCGGTGTTTCATTCGCTAGTGATGTTGCCCGACGTCACCGTCAATTAATCCTCGTACTAAGAGAGACTGTCTCCTCGTACACTTTGACCACCTTGATCCAGACCGAGGAACATGAGGATCTCCGCAACGCCCTCATAGTCCTATGTTCCCAGCTACGTTCCTTACACGATGGCGGTGCTACAGTCCGTGTTGATCCTGCCCCAGGTTTTTGTGCACTTGCCATCGACCCAATCCTCCTCGCCCACGGAATTACCGGCAGGTTCAAGAATCCAAACAAGGATCCTGTCACAGAACGTGCCATTGCGGAGCTCGGTTTCGAACTCCTAAACTTGTCCCCTGAGGGAAGACCTGTGTCTGACGTCACTCTCGCACTAGCAGCAACGGCAAACGCAAACTCCCGCATCCGGCGTGATGGTCTCTCAGCGCGGGAGGTCTGGACTCAACGCGACCAGCTAACTGGTGAACAGCTACCAATAGTTGACAGACAACTCATCCTTAGTCAGAATTACTCCCGCCAGCAGAATCACGCACCCAGTGCAAAGTCTAAGGCTCGTGGCCGTACCAACCGACCCTCAGCTGTCGTCTCTGTGGGCAACTTACTCTTCTTGAAAGGTGACAGAGACAAATTGAAAGCCCGTGAGAAATACCCCGTGGGGACATTTCTTGTGAGCTCCGGAAGTTCACCTCCTCGGCTCCTCCCAGTTTAGCAGCAAAGTCTACTTGGTGCCCATGTCCGAATGTGTCCAGTGGCTCCGACAGTTTTAGCTCAGTCCCCTCAGGGCCCCATTCGTGGCCTTCACAAGCCTTCCGCATTTAACTCCGATGATGATGCCGACCCTGTTATTCTATCACCAAGACACTCCACTGTCCCTGCACCTTCTTCAGTAGTTAGTCAGCCTCCTGCCTGTGAACCACCCACGGTTCCGCAATCTGTGCACGACGCTCTCCCAGTTCAGGAACTTCCTCCAGTACCTGCAGCCATCGTCCCACCTCCCTGCACTCCAGTATCTTCCAGTATCTCCGGACCGCTCGGTTCTTGCAGGTGCTCCACCTGAGTCTGCTGCTGTGGTTCCTCCCAGGAGGTCTGGCCGTCAACGAAGCGCCCCATTTTGGCAAAATCAGGACTGGGACTTAACGTAGTGTGCTCTATTTTTCCTCCTGTAACACTACTCCGTGTCCTTCCTTCTTGCAGTAGTCATTCTGTTTCACCCGATCAATTAGACGAACAGATCTAAGGGACGAGAGTCTGCACCCGCTGTGCTTATATTTGTTCAGCTTCAAGTTCGTTTTCAGTGTTGTTGTTCTAGTTCAGCCTCAGTGCGTTTCTATGTTTAGTCGCCTGTTTTGCATCCTTATTCAGTTTACTTTTGTGCCTGGATGCTAGGAAGAGAAGGAGGCAACCCCGCCACTACGTTTGTTACATTGTACCCAGCGGTTGTTAACGCTGCGCACGCTTGCCTGCTCGTGGTCTGTTCCATGTGGTGGTTATTGATAGAGGTTGTTGTTTATAAAACCTTCGAGTCGACGCGGTATTCCTTCTTTATTGGCGCTATCTTCCGATGCAGACCCTTCCCTTTCACGTCTAATATAAACACTATGTACATTCTACTGTTGAAAAAATTTCATTAGCAGTTCACAACCATGTAAGTATTCCACAAATTTGTTTGTAAATTGGACAATAAAATCTATAGAGTATTTTCACGTGACGTCAAGGTGGCCATGATGATGTCCCGGTGTCCCTAAACAAAGGAACGGCGGCCTTCGGGAATTGAACTCTATTCTCATGCAAACGCTTTCTTTTGGTTCAAAAACATGCTCATTCATCACGTGAGTGAAAACACTCTATTACAAACATACAGTATTGAATTGATACAACAGCGACGTATTGTACGTTAGTGAATTTGAAAAATATTTTGTCAAAAAAAAACCATTCCCAATGACCACTAAAACATTAGTAACCAAACTTGCAACAGTGCATTGCTTGAAAATATAATGGTCTACAATCAGTCGTGTGTACGCCATATTGAAAGAGTTTCAAAGAACGAAATGATATATACGAAATGAATCATACTGCATATTGAACTGCGGAAATGAAATCCGGAAAAGCTATGATCCTCGCAGTTATGAACAAAATTTTAGCAATTGCGTAGAGAAGCCTGAAAAAGTCCTGATTTTTTTCCTGCTTCTCTACGCAATTGCTAAAATTACCCTTATAACTGCGAGGGTCAC
>BLFN01000485.1:2152248-2154748 GCA_014634225.1 Acropora yongei
ATGAGTTAGATACAAATGTAATAGTTTTGTTCCTCTTCAACAGCATTGACCCTTCTGAGTGCATGATCGATCAACTAAATAGCTTCACAGACAAACGGGAGAACGTTATATGTGTTATGAGAAGCTGGCATTTAAAGCCACCCCCCGTATCAAGAAATGGCCTCTTGGCAATTACTTGCCAACGGGTAATAGTCTGGGTGCACTCGTGTAGTATTGGCCCCGAATGCGTGCTAAAGGAAAGAAAAGGAACTATATTTAAGTGTCAAATATACCTAGCTTTAATAGTACGCTAATTGGGACACTGTAGGTTCTTGAAGAGAGGGGAAGACTGGGGTACCCGGGTGAAAATCTTTCAGAGCAGAGTAGAGAAGAGTAGAGTAGAGAACCAGCTTGCAAAGTCAACCCACATATGACACCAAGTCTGGGAATCGAACCCGGCCCACATCATCGGTGGGAGGCGAGTGCTCCCACCAATACACCACCACTGCTCTCCTGCAGAAAACCTTAATTAAGAAATTAAGAAAGCGATTAAGCGATTAAGAAATTTAACGGTCAAACGACCTCGGCCTGTTTGTTTATTTATGATGAGTTGTGCCGGAGAAAGATAAAAGACAACAGTGTGGACCTTCACAAAATGGCACATTTTGCGACACATACCTTGAACACTCTTGCCTTCGGCTTCTCTGTGGATGTCGGCAACCGCGGGGCATTCCATCTGCTCAGCGATTCATTGAATAACATCGCCAGGCAAAACAGAACTAAAAGAAAGGAAAATCTGGAAACCATTGCTTGTGCTGAAGGTCAGTGGTTTGTTCTTCACAGTAACAGAGCGGCCTTTTAGTTTGAATCTTCTTTAAATGATCGCTCCTGACTGATTGAGGTAGCTCTTTATTTTGCTTTATGACTAACTTCTATATTTACGCTATTCATATATAGGAATAATGTACCGTGGTGCCAAACTGCGACACGTGGCATGCAAATAGTATTTTAAATTGGAATGTAATTTCAGCAATGTAGAACAGTATTGTCAAAAAATTGCCCTGTAAAAAACTCCTGAAATGATGAAATTAGTAAAGATTGAAAGGGACAACTTAAGAAGCAAATAGATTAGGAGTCACATAATCGAAATTGTTAAGCACACCTGTTACTTATTGTTTTGTTCCGCTGGCAAACAAAGTTACTAAGATGAGAGAACACAAACCCTGTCCAGAAATGAATAAGTCATTTTATTTCAAATATATTTTCTCGATCATTACCACAGCTGGACTGCGTAGGCGAGTGAAGGTATATAGGAGCTCCCTCGTCTTACGTTGAATTCAGATTACAGCCCAGAATATGAAAGGCAAAATCCATATTTGGATTTGAGAATCCGTTTTCGAGTTTTTGTTCCGCAAAAACGCATCTTATACAGCTATTTAAAACTTCTTGACGAGTTTACAGTGTTTTGTATATAATGGTCACATTGTTTATAATATTTATGTCGTTTGTACAGTTATATCGTGTAATCTATTTTCACAATAACGATTCCTCGGACTTGAATAAAAAAAATAAAAAAAAAAAAAAAACTTAAGAGGAGTCTTGTTTTGGGAACCAAAGACTTGGTTTGACGTACGTTTTTTCCCCTGGTATCCATTTCAGATGAAAGCCGCCGCGGAAGTCTTGTCTTAGTTTGTGTCAGTGTCAAAAGTTAAACAAGTTTATTTCACCTCAAATATATGCTTTCCTTTCAGGAAGCTCAACTAATAATTAATTGATAACATTGCCGACAAGCAGATCGTTCATACACGCTTCTCTCTCATAGCTAAACCAACCAGTTGGTAAGTAATAAAAATGCATCACCTCCAATCTCATTGAAATGTAGAAGTAACAACTTTAAGTAACTTTAAAAATTCAACGTTTCACAGGATATTGGGCACCTGTTTCACCTTTCAAATAACGCAAAAAAGAAAAACTGAAAATTCATTGTTATTTCCGCGAGAAACTCTAAATATAGCTCATGAAGCGTTCAAAGACCGAAAACATCAATCGTTAAACGGTTTCAATTAATTTTATTTGTATGAAAATAACGCGGCATCGCTCCATTTTATTCCAATTGTCTGGCTCATATGCATAGCTCGCTGCCATACGTCTGCTGATTTAGAGTTAGGAGATCCTGTCCGATTAAAAGAAAAGGGAATTGCTTAATTACGTATTCGTGTGTCTTGGTTATGTAATATACTTTTGAAATTTTCTTTTTTCCTTCTTGTGAGAACGCCAGAACGCGAAAAAATAAACCAATTTGCTGAAATTAAAGGATAGACATAAACACATAATACTTTGACAGTTGTATCATCAATATAGGCAAGTCCAGTGTATTTGGAGCCGATAATTTCCCCAACACTATGGTAATAAGAAGAACCTAGTTCAATGAAAGTTAGTTGCTGTCCCACACGTGAGTCAGAGCTCCCTCGTCTTACGTTGAATTCAGATTACAGCCTAGAATCCCTTTTTGCAATAAAAT